>VURO01039793.1:0-12717 GCA_015108175.1 Pelvicachromis taeniatus
ACACACACACACAGAGAGCCTCTCATTAGGCAATACTTCAACACTGGGACATCCCCACCCTCCTCCCCATCATCGTCCTCCCCACTATCTCTGGTTACAGCTCTCACATATTCCTTCTCTATCTCATATTCTGTCTCTCCTTCTCCACTTCATTCTCTCCATCCCTCCGTCATTTGGTAACCTTGTCGAGGAACAAACCAATTTGCAGGATTGATTTCGAGCCTTGATGTGACGGGTGAGCAGAAAAGGCCTGAATAAGGAGTTTGCTCTCTCTCTTTCCCACTCTCGCCCCTCCTCACCGTCTCCTATCTCGTCTCCCTCTCTCTGTCTGCCATTCCAGGCCCAGATCCTCACGCCTGCCCATATCCATTGTACCGCACATAAACAAGCTAATTACATCGACTGTATCGCCCATTCTTTAATTACACATCCATTCACTTAGACAGCCATTCATTCCCTTGCCCGCCCATTACCTTAGCTCTATTAGCACAGAGTGAAATCCAAAGGTCTGCAGTGTCTCTGAAGGTGTAATCAGATTGCTATCATTAACTGCGTTTTCACTGCAGTGTGATGTGTCTCATCTTCTGTGTGTGTGTGTGTGTGTGTGTGTGTGTGTGTGTGTGTGTGTGTGTGTGTGTGTGTGTGTGTGTGTGTGTGTGTGTGTGTGTGTGTGTGTGTGTGTGTGTGTGTGTGTGTGGGAACTTTAAAGGATTGTAAGTTAACCTTAAAGCTGGTCAGCAGCTCATTACTGTCCCCCCCACCACCACCATCAGACATGCATGCTCAAGATCATTAATTGATTAATTATGTGAATTAAACTGAACCTGAAACAGGTAAGCAAAACTTAGGAGACCATCACAAGTAAGCAAGTGTGCTAAGATGTACTCTCTTGTGGCTAGCAGCACCTTTTCTGACTGTTACAGAGCTGGCTCTTTCATTTTGTCTACAAAAGGTTTAAAGATAATCCTGGCTTATTTGAACTTCTAGTTTCCAGTGGATGATTTAGACTTTGCACTCATCAGCTCTGCTGTGTGCAGGATCTTTAAAGATGACGAGGGCTGGACCTCCAACTACCATCTAATAGTTAAAAACTTTATGGCAGGGTTGTGAACACAGATGTATAAACTGACTATATTGTAATACCCAGTGTTCTTGCACTCCTGTCAGTGTAATTTCCTGGTATAGTTTTCTCATAGACACTCTTCTCCTTTACTTTTTCATTTTCTTTCATTTTCCCAGCCAACCCATTTATTAAATTCATAAAAAGTGGAACTGGCCCACGTCGCAGTTTCCCGCCAGGAGCATGTTTTCAACAGAGAGTCCTACTGCGAAGTCCTCAGTTGCCTCAGGGAGAACATTTGGTGGAAATGAGCTGAAGTGCTCCAGACAGTACAGACACATCTACATTTGAAGATGTTGGATGATTTCAGTTGCATCAAAGCAATCCTCGTTCACTGCCTCTCTGACACTCAAAACACCAAAAACGTCAAAATCATTTTGAGTGATCCGTGTGTTGACACAGTAGTCTCTACAGCTTTCTAAGAAATTTAATTTTAAACTGTTTTAAACACTGTTTATATACTTATATATGGTAAAAAAATAAAAATAAAAAAAAAATCTCCACGGCTCTCTCTCTCTTCACATGCAATTAAAATGCTTTTATTCTCATGGCATTGCTACAGTTAACAAATATTCAACAAATTCAAATCGAAATGAGAAAAGACAAAAAGCGCACATGGCATCGACCAGTTAACATAAATGCATCATCAACGCCAAATAAGTATTATAACAAAGAGGTAAAGTTTATAAAACAGTAAAGTAAAGGCTTCATTTAAACCAGGATTTTTAGTGGCATGTAATTTATAAATCAAAAAGCTTCCCTTAACTCGAGACACCTTTGGTTATTGTCTCTTTGTATCAAAGGAGGAATGTGGTCAATTTCAACGGCTTGTAGTGAAGAAGGGTCACTATTATGAAAATCCAGTCCTTATCCACAAGCTAATTAATGTTAGCCGTGCTCACGACATATTTAAAACTTAACTGTATCTTAATGGTGCAGTTACATGTGTAATATCATCATGAGCTTTCTGTTAATGCAGCAAACCAGATATCAGGGCAACATTTTAAATTTCTTGGGCCATTTCTCATAACAGTTATTGTGTTTTTGCTACATGTGAAAAATGTGCTTGTGAGTGTCTGGTGTCGTCGAAACATCTCAGCCTCAACAAAATGCCAAGTCCACTCAAAGTTGAGGTGCAGACTGATGTTAAAGGGCAGGCTGTCATCTTGAGTCAGTCTCTATGCCGACAGAAAATAAAAACAAACAAGTGGGTCAGACCAAATTTATGGTTAGCCAGCGCTTTGAATCCCATCTAAAATCAGTGTTGAAATCTTAAACATAGGCTTTAAAAAACTTAGTTAAAGGCAAAGATCTCCATTCAGTACACAGGACAAGTCAAGCATGGTTTTAAGACCGTCAAACTGTTGTTGTATATGCCAGTCCACATTTTGCACTGGCAATTTAGGCGCTATGGGCCTACTACAGTCTGCTCCTGAATGATAGTTATCCCAACTTAGAGGCAAAAACAAAACAAAGAGACTACAATAAAAATAATACAGTAATATAAAACATTAAAGTAGCAAAAATCAAATAAGAATGAAACATTTGTAACAATTAAAAACTAACGTATAACAAGGAGTCAAGTCACCAAGAAGCAACAAGAGATTT
Source organism: Pelvicachromis taeniatus (assembly GCA_015108175.1). NCBI lineage: Eukaryota > Metazoa > Chordata > Actinopteri > Cichliformes > Cichlidae > Pelvicachromis > Pelvicachromis taeniatus. The sequence continues at coordinate 2,729 of VURO01039793.1, forward strand.
GGTTTGAAACTCCCGGCTAGCTGGTGCCTTTGTGTGTGGAGTTAGCATGTTCTGCCTGTGCCTGTATGGGTTTCATGTATGTTAGATCAACTGATTTTAGATCAGTGATTTCAAGCTGGCTGTGGATGTGAGGTAGATGTGCTTAAAGTTGTAGTCTAAAGAGTTTCAATTGTAGTACGGCTAGAAAAAGGCGACCAAACCAAACATTTCAAAGTAAGAATGTCGAGTTTCAAGAGCACAGCTTGATATGAGACACCTACAGTGGTGTCAAAGCGCACCTACAGTACTGCACAATAGATACATACACTAGTACCACACACAAGTGTACTAATTGAAGCCTTCAAATTAAGTCACACTAGCTGGAGTGGGGGACTAAAGTGAATGGCTGTATGCATGAGCTCATATAAGACTCTTTTTTCAGTTAGATGAATGGTCTGAATCAGGAATGTCTAACTCATTTTAGTTCATAAGTTTGATTTGATTTGAACTCAGAGCAGTAAAAATGTTAAATAATAGGTTACTTCATAATAAAAAAGTACATTTTGACAATGTTCACCTGCCAAACAGCAAAGATCTAAACCTTGTATATATCTGGAAATACTAACTTTCCACACATTTTCTTTCTTGCATAGCAAAGCCTAAAACAATAGTCCACTGCTTTTTTTAATGAGTAATTAATGACTTTAGTGCAAATTTCACACTTTGAAAAACCATTCAAATCAAGGCCAAAATGACAGGCTTGTATGTGTGACACCAGTATAGATATTTACAAGATGCTCTAGGCCTCCATTCATTTTCTCAGTTCATTGTCCTGCGATAGAGTTCAGTCTCAAGTTGGCTGGACTCTATCCTGGCTGGACTAAGGCAAGAGGCTGGGTACACCCTCGACAGGTCGCCAGTCTGTCACAGCCCTATTAAATATTTAATTGAGGGATTTTTTATCCATCTTTCATTATTAAGTGACTAAAAAAAAACATTAAAATGACTATTACTCTATGGGACATATCAAATAAATCAAATAATCATACTACTTTGTGCACGTAGTTAAAAGCATGCATTCCGGGAGCCATCAGCAATGCTGTTTTATAGAGTTTAGACTTTACAAAATGAAACATTAACACATTATTCAAGGAGCATACACACAGGGGACAGATGAACATCTGTCTTCATGATTTGCTCTCAGTGGACTTCAGGCTGATTTTCTGACTGATCATTTCCCCTTTGTCAAAGCTGAGGCAAGGCAACCTTCCTCGCATCTCTTCACAGAGAACACCAACAAGCCTCAGCCTAATAACAGGGAACACTATCTGTCACCTGAGCCCAATAACCCCTCATTCTCCTCATCTAAGAGACAACCTACATTAAAGCGGCTCCAGTGCAGTTCCTCTTGTGTTCAGCAGGTGCTGCTCCAAACACACAGCCAGGGCTTCTGCCGCTGTTGTAGCTCCCGATGCTACAAAATTAACCGGTGTCCACTTGTCACTCCGTAACACTCACATCTCCCCAAAGGGCTTCGTTTAGCCTGCTAAAAACCACTCAAGCTGCAGAACAGCCACAAATCCACCCAAGGATTCTTCCTCTGCAGCTTTTTAACAAACCACATTTTAAGGAGAGTTTAAGTTGAAATGTCTCATCATGTTGTATTCCATGCCTCCAGATGCAGAAGTGGATAAAACCCTAACAAGGGAACCTAAGCAGTGTGATTCTGCTAACTTCTACAAGTCCGGGACCTACTGGCAGCTTTGAAGGTTGTTTTAGCAGAAAAATATAAATGTCTATAAATCTGTGGTTTGGATGGAAGGAAGAGAGGAAATATTGCTCATGCTTTCACTAAAAATAAACTGAGTAGAGACAAGTGCACCATGCACGTTTAGGTGTGTGTGTATGTGTGTGTGTGTGTACATCAACTCATCCGTGTCTACTGTTGTGACAGAGAGACATGACAGATCCCTCTTACATCAGTGGGAGGCCACCCGGTGCCAGATGACATGCATATAGACACACACAAACACACACACCACACTTGTGACATCGATAGTGACGGATGGACCGATCACTGGGTGAGTGATGGGAGGGGGGAGACAGGGGGGAGGTGTGGTAAAAAAAAAAAAAAGCAAGTGAGGATAAAGGAAACAACGGAACATGACATGAGAAACATGACAGCCAAGGAAGGAGAAACTGAAAAAGTCTTTTACTCTTTTGCTATCATCGAAACATCATTCAGCCTTGTTCTCAGGCCACACAGCTGCCATTAAACAATGAACCACCCATTCACCTTGATGGGGGACAGACTTTATGTGAGACCCTTGTCAAAAGACAACAGGCTGTGGTGCTGAAAAAAGAAAAACAACAACTTGGATCAGAGTTCCACACGACATGTGACACAACAGGCAACACAGCCAAGCGTAAAGAACTTAAAACAGTTTGTAAGCCGAGCTGCGACTGAAACCGCAGGTTAATCAATGGCCCTCAATCAAAGTCACAAACACTTATGGATTGTGTCCCGGGGATGCTGCTGGTAGGAGATACCTGTTCCATGTTTTATTTAAGATACTAAAAGGAGAGTTTGTGATAATCTGAATATGGGGAAAAACAATGAGCCTTATTTTGGATAACAACAGGAGAAAGTCACAGCTGTGGAGTCAAAACCAAAGAGCAAAGAGTTTCACTGCCTTACACAACTCATAATGTGCTCTTCTTATCTATATCTTATATTTTGTTACAGTCTTTGTCGCGGAAATTAGTATCTCTTTCAAAAAAAATATTGTTACATTTAAATCCAGAAGGTCAATTTTACAGCAGATCCAGTTTTTGTTTGTTTGTTTTTAAAAAGGCATAATGAACTGCATAAAGATTTAATGGATACTTTGATTGCTTGTTCACCGTCCTTCCACAAAGATTTGCAAAAAATTTGGCTTAGTATCAAAATGCAAATGAAAAAAAAAACACCTTTGGTGGAGTGAAACCAATCAGATAAGGTGCTGAGGTGTTTAATTCCTGTGACCCAGTAAAGTCCTTTTAAGACGTCAACTATGTAACATTGCCGGCTTCATTAGGCAGTTAAAGTGATGGCTTTGCCATTCACATATGGGTGACTTTTACATTAATGCGACCTCGTTTGAACATTGCAGAGACTGTTAAGGATAGAGCTACAGTACAGGACGCCTCATGCACCAGTACAGGAAGCTATGTACAGGAAGCCTCTATGTGCCAAAAGCTTGTCCAGACCATCTCCTCCTTTACATGAAGGGAGTTGTTTTTTTATTTTGGCTTCGGACAATTTACGAATATGTGTTATATGTATATACATAAATATTCCTAAAAATATACAAAGGTTTGACTGTTTATCCCTGTTAAGCAATAAAGCTACTATGCCTTATCTCCTTAAGTTGCTGAACTTTGATTGTGGTGTTGGTGTCTTTGGGAGCATTTGAATTGAATTTTCTGATAAATAATATAGTCTGATGTGCAGTACAGTCTTCCAGGGAGTTTGCGTTTCAGTTTTGCACTAATTAGCATGTGTGTCTGGGCATCACACCTGTACAGCTTAACAGTGCAGCTTGCTTACCAAGGTGTTAGCATTAGCATAACTTCTAGCATCAATCTTATAGTCAGGACTGGATTAGGTGACCCAGTTTTTCTTTCCCAGTGTCTCCAAGTGCTTGCCTGTAGGGGGTCATCTGGTTATTGGAGTTTTCTCTATATCGTTGTAAAATCTTTACCTTACAATGTAAAGCATCTTGAGGTGACTGTTGTAGTTATTTAGCGCTATATATACATAAACTGAATTGAATTGACCTGAATTCTGCAACTGACATGGTTGTGACAAGCTTTTGGTAAACACAGCCCATTTACAGTTTATGGGATATTTTGTGGATGCTATCCTACAGCAATCCGTTACAAGAAGCGAAAAGCAGACTTGCTGATAATACTTTGTGGGTTCGTCTCCATTTACACTACATATAGTGTATCTGACTACTACAAGATTAGTGCACATTGAGATATTTGATTTATACAGTGCACATTTTCATCAGCGTCAAAGTGACAGAGTTATTTTAATCTCCTTTGTGTTTCTTGTGGATGAGTGCACCGTGTCATCACAAAGGTTTGGCTTCACAACTTTAAGTCCATCAGCTGACTGCCGGCTGAAATTATCAGCCTTCGTTTCTCTGTCACGTCTATCCTGTCTTTTCACTTCACAATCCAATAAAAAAAGAGAAGATTGCTGGGTTGTAAAATACACTGAATTGAACATGAATTGTATGTTTCGACTTTAGTGGTTATTCTGAAGATGAATGAAAATAACTGATTAATAAAACCTATCTCAAATTTTAATTAAAAAAATAAAGCCATGGAAGTGCAGTATCTTGGCAGAGGAGATACGTGACAGAGGAATTAAACAACAATGACTGTGTCCCTGTAAAGTGAGTGATGAATATTTACTTACAGATGCAACTCTTGTCAGGAGGATAACAATCTGCACACAGAGCAAGGTTAGCCTTACAAATGCTTGTTTAGAGAAAAGCTGATTGTTATCTGAGCAAATGAGCAGAAAAACAACTTTAATTGAGGACAAACAGCTGAGGAAGCATCACAGGAGCTTGCAAAACAATTCTCTAAAGAGAGGCATAATTATCATTTATTATTTCATGCATGGACAACATACAGCCCTGCTGCTTTGCTCTTTCGCACTATCATCGGCACCATTTTTTTCAAACTGTGCATTTAAACAGTTGCTCCTCTTTTAGGTAAGAAAACTTGCATCTCCAAGTGAGCGCTGGATTCTCTAGTGGATAAACTAGCCAGCTCGAGTGTTAAAAAGCATCAACATCTACAGTCATTAAATGAAAAACAAGCTCTGACATTCAAAGCAATTTTGTCAAACCTGGCTGTAGTACCAGAAAAGAGCCTGTTTGCTTGAGTTTTAAAAGCAGCATTTTTCTGGTCGACTTGGCCTGCCACTGTACGCGGAGCTGTTAGGACCGTTTTTTTCAGAGGCAAAAAGATGCTTCACTCTGAAAAAAGGGATGTGTCATCCTCACTGTAGCGGTGTAAGTATGCTCTATTACTGTAGGACAGCATGCTACAAAAAATAACAGGATTCACAAAAGACTGTGTAAGCTGATTTTGAAGGGCCTCTCAGTAACATTCTGGGTATCTATTACAAGTGCATTTGGATCAGAGGAGGCTGCTTCTATTGTAATTATCAAGACAGACGGAGGGAACTCAAAATATGAATAAAGACGGATAGGTTTTAATTTTATTTATGCATTTTGTAATTCAATAACTCTGTCTGTCCAATCTGTCTTTTCACTTACAACTCCTAAGGTGGCTGAGTTGCTGTGGTTCCTGAACGCTTCCACGTTGCAGTAAAACCACTTACAGTTCGTCTAGGAGGGAAGAAGTTTCCTGATCTGACCTGTTGTAACAGTGGAAGAAGCCACTCGATCACAGATGTTTGCATATTTGATTTTATAGACTTGTGGCAATGAGACTGAAGACAGGTGAATGCAAACACTAAGACGTGCGGTCCAATGCTTTTGTTGTAGATAATTGCATGTATTTACACTTATAGCACAAAATCAGAAACTTAAAGAATTAGTGATAATTATTAGTTAGCATTGAAACATTGACTAAAATTATAACTGTAGCTCTTGTAAATGAACTGGTTCTTATATTTCTGCCCTACTTAAACGGCTTTAAACAACATGTATTATTCGCACAAGCACTTCTTTCTACCTAACATTTACACGCTCACACAAAAGCATTGGGAATCAGAATACATTGTCATGCAAAGTGGAGCACCCAACCTTCCAGTTAGTAGATGCCCTGCTCCACCTCCTGAGCCACAAGTTCATCCAAGCCATTAAAACAGCAACTGGATGCTGACAGACTTCTGACGACCCACTAAACTAAAAATCATTTCCTTCAACAGCCCACAGTGATTATTTTTAAGAAAACATCTCGTCTATTGCTTTTCTCAACCACGAGAAAGTAGTGAGATCTGACGACATAAATAAAATAACATGACACCGGGGGACACCAGCTGCCACAGATTTGGATATCCAAGTCACGTTCCAGATTGCTCTCAGATACGAGCTTATTTCTCTTTAAGGAACGGTGAATTTTCAATGATCTGACAAGATAATAACAACCCAGCTGCGTTTTCTAAAAGTCTGTCCTCTGTCTTTTCTGCCTGTTTCCCACCTTTTGGCCTCTCGCTGAACCCTCTCGAGGGTCTGAATTGCCGTCCTACGAAGTGTAGAGACGTTTTTTTGGCAACTTCTTTTTGTTGCCAGTGTTTTGGCTTTTGCAGGAGACGCCATAAGGAGCGCTGGAGCTCGATCAGGCACGAAGAGTCATTGTATCCAGACAGACAGATACAGGAACAAAATATATTCAAGGCGGATCTCAGTAAACACATGTTCACGATATCTTTCTGCACAAAAAGATGAATAAACAAATGCACATGCAGCAGAACACACACGTCCACAAGTAAGCAGAAAATCCCCCCACACACAAAAAAGCTGAATGTGATGAGAACAGCTGGAGAGGGTGCTGGCGGGTGTATGAGGGGGAAGAAGCAGAGGGATACGGAGGGAGGGATGTCCTCTGCTTCTCACCTTGACTGCCAGACCCTCGCTGTGCATTTGGGGATTTTCCAAAGGCAACCAAAGATAACCTGTTTTTGCCTGTACACTGCCTTTCACATCTTTTTGATCTCTCCTTCTTTATTATGCTTCTACCCCCCTCGACCACCCGGTTATCAAAGAAAAAGACGTAAGCATTTTCTGATTCGATGGGTGAGGAAGGTCAGAGGACAGGAGCAGGGAGTGTGCATATGTGAGTTTGTGTGTGTGTTTGTGGGAGGGGCAGGCAGCTTTCAGGTCATACTCTAAGTAGACTTTGTTGAGAGAACTGACTAATTGCCAGTTTGCCACCTGTCAGGAGCATCATTTTGTGCGTGACAGGGCACATAGACATGTATTAGTATGGGCTGAGGAGAAGCTGGTGAATGATACATGCTACATACAAATATATTCCATTATATCTGGCATCCAAATGTAATCAGATGTGATGAAAATGTGGACAGCAAGATTATTCATGGCTCAGAGGTTTAGCAGTAGTTCACCAACAAGATCTGACGACAGCTAGCATACATTTTCCCCCTAGCTACAGCTTTGAAGCTATTTAGAAGCAGGTGTATATAGCATGGTATATGAGACACACTGATGGAGACAACCACAGAGGAGCCTGCTGCTGCTGTTTCCACAGATTGACAGAAAGATTGTCTGAGATGATTTTCTACAACATGACTAATGCTGTGAAATATCTTGTTTAGCCTAAAGTGCCATTCTTCCTAAGCCTAACTATGGAGTTTTGTGGTTTAAATTATTAATATGAAAGCCACGTGTTCATTCATTTATCAGCTCCAACCTCCCTTCATAGACATTTGGTCTTTTCTTGGAGACAAGTGTAAATTGCTAGCTGTTGAGGGTTTCTTTACTATAACCTGGGAAAAATACAAAGGTGTTCAATAGGCCTTTGCTAACTAACTGTGCTCTCAGCTTGTCATTGGGATTTTGTTATTATTATTTTATTTTGGGGGGGTTTCTGAAAATGCATGCAATGGTCAATGGACAGTTGCACACTGGAACGCCAAAAACAATGAGATGTAACTTGCTTTTAATTTTTGAAAAACAATGGATTTGGTGGGAAGTTCTCGCCACAATTTTATGTCACAGTTTGAAGGTAAATCCTGAGTTTGACTCCAGCATCTGGCAGGGTCCTTTTTGTGTCGAGTCTCCCCGTGTCTAGAGAATGGATAATGGATGGGTGTTTGGATGGATGAAAGACTGGCTACTTTATTCAAGTCAAGGATTCCTGATTTGACGATACCTTGATGTAACACAGTGCATGACTAATACATAAACAGGAGATTTTCATTTCCTGTTTGGAAATGAAAATCTTTAATGCAAAAACAATTGAAGATTAAAAAGTTATAAAAGTGGCACACTTTGTACTGTGCCACAAGTATCTAGTGGCATCTTGATGGCAGCAGATTCCAGAGAGTACACAGTTCTGGTGCTGTTGGATCTCAGCTTTGCCTTTGATACTGTTGATCACAGTATCATGATAAACAGGCTCAAGAATTACTGCTGTTGTTTTAAAATGGTTCATCTTTTACTGTTCGTATGAATCAAGTGATGTCCAAATCAAAGGGTTTTCCCTGTGGGGTACCTCAGGGATCTGTCTTGGGTCAAATTTTCTTTTTGCTTTATATAATCCCTGTAGGCCAAATTCTTAGGCGCTACAATAATATCTTCTATCATCTCTATGCTGATGATATTCAATTATAAAGTCTCTGAGTTTTATAAATTGTCTTTTAAGTAATTTCCTGACAGAAATCAAGCAATTGTTAAATAAACTCGATAAAACAGAAACTTTAATTATTGCTCCTGACCACATGATCTCAGAAATTAGGCAGCATATCAGCTTCTTAGACCCTTCTGTTAAATCGAGCCTTAGAAACCCCAGAGTGATATTTGCAGCTCGATGTCGCTTGACCAACATTTCAAACAGCTGGTCCAGAACTGTTTTAATCATCTAAGGAATATTTAAAAACTCAGACTAATGGTATCAAAGGCTGAACTTGAGATGATTATTCATACTTTTATTTCTTCCTGTTTCGATTATAACAATGTTTTTTTACTTGTTTTAACAAATCACCTTTAAATCGCCTTGAGACTGTGCAGTATGATGCAGCACAACTCTTAACAGGCACCAACAGAAGATCTCATATCATTCCAGTTCTGGCCTCCCTTCACTGGTTGCATGTAAGTTTGAAGTTTCATTTTTAAATTTTAGTTCTAACCTTTAGGGCCCTACATGGTTAAGCTCTCCAGTATATATCTGACCTGCTGAAACTTTATTCATCTTCTCGAGCTCAGATCAGAGACTGCTGGTGGCCCCACGCACTCGATTTAAAACTCGTGGTCATCGGGTCTTTCAGGCACCACGGTTGTGAAATTCTCTTCCACTGTTTTTACGCTGTACTGACTCCATGATTCTTTTAAAAAGCAGCTGAAGACATTTTTATATAGATGAGCTTTCAATTAATTTGTTGTTTTTATGTTGTATTTTATTGATTTACATTGTTATATGTTGTATTTTCATTCTTTGTATTGTGAAGCACTTTGTGATTTTATTACTTACAAGCAAAAAGATGCTGATTCTGTTGGCAGAAATAAGTGGGGAGGAATCTTAGCCTGAGGGATCCTGGGTGCGACTGCTGCCTAACCTGATGTCTGACTTGTCTAAACTAAATACTGTTCAGAATGAGTACTTTGTAGTTTCTTTCTGCCCACTGTTTTAATTTTATACAATACAGACATAAACAGAGTAAAGAGCAACTGGTTAGCCAAACATTTCCCACAACCACTGTAAGGAACCAAAGCACAGGTAAATAACAATGAATTTCACACTCAAGTTAACAATACAAAGGTGGTGGGTAAAAGGTGTATGGATTACAAATATATTATATTGATGTTTATATTGATAAATGTGAGGGTCACAAATAGAAACTGCAATGCATTCAGATATTTAACTGCTGAACTGATAATATCAATTACACCTAATGTTTCCACACTTCCTCGACAACTGTGGATTTTGCCACTTACAAATTATTAATAAACAAAGTGATTTTCATTTATGAGCTACACAAAAGTTATTGGTGTAGTTATCCCTGTACAGAACTCTTCACAACATCTCTGCAGGAAAACAAAGTGAACTAAATATCTTGGGAAAAAAACATACACACAAACACACACACACACACACACACACACACACACACACACACACACACACACACACACACACACACACACACACACCCACACACACACACACACATATGCTGCCACGTAGCCAGTCTCTACGGAGAAAGGAGCTGCTTGCTCTTATAGAACACAGTATAATGATGGATG
>VURO01039797.1:0-16692 GCA_015108175.1 Pelvicachromis taeniatus
TCAGACTGCTGGCGGACCCCTTGATGCATTGAGTTTTTCCTTTTCAGTCACCTTTCTCATTCACCATGTGTTAATAGATCTCCCTGCATTCAACCATACTTGTTATTAATCTCTGGCTCTCTTCCACTGCATGTCTTTTATCCTGTCTTCCTTCTTTCACCCCAACCGGTCGCAGCAGATGGCCGCCCCTCCCTGAGCCTGGTTCTGCCGGAGGTTTCTTCCTGTTAAAAGGGAGTTTTTCCTTCCCACTGTCGCCAAAGTGCTTGCTCATAGGGGATCATATGATTGTTGGGTTTTTCACTGTATGTATTATTGTAGGGTCTACCTTACAATGTAAAGTGCCTTGAGGCGACTGTTGTTGTGATTTGGCGCTATATAAATAAAATTGAATTGAATTGAATTGAATTATCTTATCCTGGGCTCTCATACAGACCCTCAGTCTATCCTCCGAAACAAGCTGTGCAGGTTAGTATGCAGTGAATATTGATGGTGTTTTTACTTCAGTTTTATTATTTAGTTTGCAGAGTGGATTTGCTTGTTTTAGGTTGGTGTTTATGGTTTTTATTTTTATTTTTTTCTTTATTTTTTGTTAGGTTCAATGTAAGCTTTAGTTTTCTTAATTATTATATTGTGGAGGATGTTTGTCAGGAGCCCATATTTAAAGGTTCTTAATAGATATCACCATTACAACCCGTTTTAACAGCAAGTTGGTTCACAGTCATGTAGACACCCCGAGCCTCTGCAAATATAAAAAAACAAATTCAACCAAACTGACAAAAATGAAGTCATTTCCTGCACGTTTTTATTTTGTTTAGTCCGTTTGTGAGGGCACAATATCAGTCCAGCTACTTCTTGCTTCATCTTAAAAAGCTGTTTTTAAAATGTGTTTATTTCCGAGGGAAAATCAGAGATCATCAAAGAAAAAAACTTAAAACGTAAAAAACAATTAAATATTTAGTCATGCACACCTTTATGCTTACTGCCTGTCTGAGGTCACATGAACCAAAACATTATAAGAAATTTACCAGCAGCAGGTGAGAGGTACGAAGGTTGGCTGATATTTTATTATAATGTATCTGGACACTTTAATGCCCAAGTTTAGGCTATAAAATAATTTTAACATCTTTTTTTTTTCACAGTCCCTGCTGAGTCTAGCAGACTGATGTGCTGCAGATCGATGATCAACAGTATCATTGAAAATATCAGAGGTAACCTGAACCTGATTTTCCATTATTTCTGTTCTATTAGGTCAGATTGATCCTTTATGTATCCGTGCTGTTGGGTCCTTCTCTCCCTCTCCCTTGTCCTCAGATGGATTTCCCAGTGGAGGCAACACTACACCTGAAAGAGTTTCAAGATGAGAGAGAAGTGAAGAAAATCCTCAGGTTGCATGGCTTTGAGATGTATAATCTAGGAGAAGGTCAGGTGCGTGTAAAGGGTCACTTTTTTGAGCTCAAAGAAGTAAAGGCTAAATTAGAACAGCTTCAATCATCACAATCCTCATCATCCTCACCAACCCGAGCTGTATCCTCTGGAGCCATTTCCAAAAATTACAGTCGCAGAGATAAGCCCCCACACTCTGCTCTGTCTTCACCCACCTCCTCTTCCTCATCATCTGCACCAGGCCCTTCTCGTAGCCGTCCGGCCACTCTGTGGTACGGTGTAGCCTCGTCCCCTGACAAGTGGGGTTCCCTCAGTAGTGGAGAGGAGACTTTTGTCATTGATGCAGATGTGTTCATGTATGCTGACCAGTTCAGGAAAAAAGACATTGGCAGCATCCTGAGCGAGCATGATGTGAAAATGAAAGTGCAGAATTGTGGTGAGATGGTCAACATCACTTTAACAGGAAGGAACTCAAAGACAGCGTTGAGTGAAGTGCAGCGCTTTATGGCTTCTCTCAGCAATACACTACGCACACAGGAAGTTCCTCTGCAGGACATGACTGATGATGGCAAAATGCTTTTAATGAAAATTAAGAAAAATGGAAAGGTTGACGGTTCAGTGCTGGTGTGCGAGACGGGCGACAAGCTCCACCTCATTGGCTCATCTCGCGAGAGCTTCGAGTTAAAGCAGAGGCTGCTGGACGGGAGCAACAGGCGGGGACGCACAGGGAAAGCCTCAGCTAAAGGCTCCAGGAGAAGGACGAGCTCCACTCCACCGACCAATCACAAAAGCACAGAAACAACCGCCAACCCCGATCGATCGCCAGGTGGAGCTGCAGGTTACTCCCCATCGAAGTACCGGGATGAAGAACAGAAAGATGCCACGAGTGGGCGGAAAGTTGATGCGTTGCACAGCCGGCCAAGAAGCCAGTCTCTGTCCCGTGGAAATAACGACGCAAAGAGGGTCAATGGCAACCCAAAAGAGAGAGAAAATAAACCTCCATCTCAGAAGTCATACAAGTTTAAAAACTTTTTCAAATTAATCAAAATGAGATAGGGAAGAAATGTAAAAACATACAGGGAAAATTAAAAAGGAAATGAGCGAGAACCTCTGTTGATACAAAACAGAGCACTGCTGCTCTTCTTGTGTGAGTAAAAAGTTTTTTTGTCCTTACTGAGTACCTGTGTGGTGTTACACCACCAATACTGAAACCAGAGTTCAAGCTTAAAGAGAATCAGCATTTGCTTTTTAAGGAAATGCGGACTGGATCAGTGGTTAGCTTAGCTTAGCATAACGAATCAATGACACTAAACCTCACCATGAAACACTACGTCTCGTTTAATTAATCCAGACAAAAGACATGTTTTGCGGGGAGAATATTTCCTAGCCTGGTGCTATTTCTGTGAAGAATAATTTGACATTAAAAAAAAAGGATTTATAATTAATCTGCATATTTTTCAAAATGTCTGATTATTCTTCTGAAAAGATACACAAGTTTATATTTTATTTTTACAGATGCCTGCTGTTCGGCACTACTCAGGTGTCTGACTTAGCTCTGTTCACCCGATAACCTGACAATACTGAAATAGAGCGAATCATTCAAAGGTCTAAAAGGATCTGAAACCAGAAGTAATATGATGTCATAAAGCATGACATTGTGGACTACCCCACCAGTAAAATAACACCCAGGAAATCAATTTCCTCTTTAATAATTACAGAAAACAACAGAGGAGATGGAGGCGAGCTCTGCCTTCTTCCCCTTTTCTGAGTCTTCTGGTCAATATGTAGTAGATGGAGCCACCAAGTGATTAGTCTTTTTTTTTTAAGAAACAGCGCCATCCCAGTGTGTATAGTGTTGTGAGCAACCTTTCAAAATCCAAAGATATGTGAATGAAGGTTCTGTTTAAACAAGAAAAAAACGCTGTTTTCATGTTTAAGGAGATTAAACCAAAGGACATTTTCTGTTCATCTTCTGTTGACGATCGAATTGTTTTATTGCTGCTCTTTTTACACACTAACCTGTTAGATGATGGTGAAATCTGTCAGTCGAAGGTCTGGCCGATGGCCGGGTCAGATCTACTTATCCTCTGGTGACCCCTGAATGAAGTCGTCCATTTCTGTTATTCAGACATTGGGAGATTTTCCAGATGTTCATTTGGAACATAAAGTCCAGACTGCTCGAAGAATGAAGGTTTGTGCGACCAAACCTATCAGTGCTGGCAGATACACCACCATCTTTATAATATCAACTGTGTAGATGGATCAGTTTAGCTCTGTTGTTTACCTTTAGCTTTTTTTTTTATATACTTGAAGTGTAAACATTTACTTATTTCTGTTTTGTTGTGCAATATTCTGATTTTGATTCTGACACAACACTCTTCAAAAGTAGATTTTTTTTTTTTTTAATTTTACATAGTAAAAATAAGCTTTACATAAAAAGGATTAACATTAAGAGGCAGGAATGAGACAGTTTGCACATGTGGAGGATGGGATGCTAAGGATAGGGCGAGATGGAGGCAGATGATCCACTGTGGTGACCCATAAATTGAGCAGCCCAAAGATAAGAAGAGAATGAGATTAACTGAAAAGAGCACGATTCTGTATTTAATAGTTAATGAAGCGTTTTTATTGTCGACTAACTTGACTGACATCTCTTAATTGTTATATTTGATGGTTGCACCACCACTGTTTAATATTTTCACACATCAGTATTTGCTCTGGATCATAATGACTCACTGAAATGCAAAGTATGTGAATATATAACCAGTAAATAAAAAAGAAGCACTGTGCTCAACTTAAAGGACACGTGATGTTTATTAAATGTGGAACGTCTGTGTTTTTCTTCTGGATCTTTTAGTGACCGTGTGCGCTGTGTTATTACATTTTCCCTGTAACACCTAAGTGCAGCATATGGATGGAGTCAGAAAACGATGAGAGGAAGTCAGAGCAGGAAGTGAAAACGTGTCTGACGCTGATCTGACCTAAGAGAGGAAGTATTGATGAGGATCTAACAGGCTAACTGTAGTAACTGAAAGACCAGCTGAGTGTTTGAGTGGATTTTGCATCATTTTGTGGTAAATAATTTAAGATCGGACACTTAAAGGAGGCGTGAGGGTGTCAGGAGGTAGATGAACGCCCTGCAGTAGGTAGGCGTTTTGTTTTTTTGTCAGAAAGTCCCTTTACGCGTGTAGTTTCCAGAAACTGAATGTATCAAGTGTAAATCAAAAAGATCACACACTGATGACTATGATTATGATTCAAAGGCTTTTTTTTTTAAACAGTAATAATGAAAACACATTAGTATTATGAGAAATGTCTCCATGCAGCCTCATGTTGTGGTTTCCCTGTTTGTTAATCTGTCTGTTGCTAGGCTCAGTCACACACTGAACATGAAATCAAACACTGACACGTTTTATATTCATTAAGACAGAAAACTTAATAAGCAGTTTAACTTAAAGGGTCAGATTACTCGAATTACACCAATCCCATCTCAACCTCAAGTTAGTGTTTTCTTTACTGAAGCTTTCAGCTGTTTCACAGACTTCATCAAATGATTTTTGTTGGCAATTTTTACCATAAAGATTCCCCCATTTATGCTGACTTACGAGTTAAGCAAGTTAATTATTCGTATTAATTATAAAAAACACAGACAACAGCTTTAGTGTCTGTAAGGTAGAGGGGGAACCAGAAAAATGCATTCTTGCTAATGACCACCAGGGGGCAGCAATTCTAGATCCAAAAAGATTTCCAGTGGCATAGTCTATGGAAGAACAACCCTCAACTCCCTTACTCTGTGAACACAGTACACTTTTTGTGATGGAGCTCGTTGCTAATTTTAGTTTCTACTCAATTACTTAAGAAATTAAATGAATTATGATCACTAGAACTTAAAGTGATGCAGTATTTTTGGCCTGTTTGCGATGTTGGCAAGCTGATATAGCCTTTTTCTGGGTGCTATACATTTATTATTAAACTTTTGTGGATATAAATCAGATATAGTTATTGTTGAGTTACTGGCAAGAAATGAAGACGATAGGATGCTTTCACACGGTGTTGTTGGTGCACAAAGGCTAAAAAGAGGTATTTTTAACCTGTGGTTAGGTGGTTGCAGAGCTGTGTAATGGTGTCACAACATACAGCGCATAATTCAGCACTTGTGGATATAAATAAGACATTGCTCTCATTAAATTAAAACGATATAATGTTTTTTGTTGTTGTTTCAGGTGCATTAAGACTTTTTAGGTTGTTGCTAGGTAGCATGATGTCACCATTATATCTGAAATAGATAAGAACCTTAAGAGGCTAATATGTACCAAGTTTGTTTGTTCAACTCCTGAAGGCATAAAAGAAGTTTCCAGATCCAGTTCTTATATAGTGCTTTTCTACTCGAGCACTCAAAATAATACGACATAAACCCCGCACCCTAAAAATATTTTGTCCCCAACATGATTTCTATCATTTTAAGTAGTTCTTAACACATTGATTTGGATTCAAAAGTTCCCCTTTCTCATAAATAGACAGGAAAGTATATTCAACCCACATCATGTGTATAATTCTTCTTGGATAATTGGTTGGGTAAGTGGGGATCGCCAGAATATGTCCATTTCCCAGTGTGAGCATTCTTACTTCCTCTCTTCACATTTTAATCTCTTCCACAAGACATACAAGCTGAGGAGGCAAGGGAGGAATGGAAGTTCAGGCAACAGGCATTTAACAAAATGAGACATCCTTTCCGTGAATGTCCTTAAGCACATTTAAAGGACACGGAGACCGTACGATACAACCAGACATCTTCGTCCATAAGGAGTCGCCTCATGCTGGTAACTGGAAAAAATGCAGGTTTAAAGCACTTCCCCACATCATATTAGAGCGACACTTTTATGGTTTTCATAAAGAGCAGCCTCTTATCCTTATCACAGACTCCATTCATCAAAAGAAACAATACAGGCATGGATTTGGCTCATCATGGAAAAACCAGTCCATCCGAGTCATGCTGTGTCACTTGTCTGTGCTGGGAAAGATAAGCGAGAACTGCAGGAGCATGTTGGGAATGAAGATTGAGTTCAGACTCACTGACTCGGTGCTGACAGGAATCCAGATGTAATCATCTGAATGTATAAGTTCATCCACTGGACTAAACGGGCTTCGAGGTTTGAGAATAAATACATTTTTAGGTATCTGGTCATCAAGTCTTCGGTCTTACTCTACACTTACACACATTTACAGGAAGTGATGTTTTTCTGTCATTTTCTACATGTCACCATTTTTACCTGAACATGCTTCTAATAAAGGCTGAAGATATAATTAATCAAACTCAGCTGAAAGCCAAATTTGTCATTAACCTCTCAGAAAAGATGGGGTTGGAGATATGTGAATGTCACTGCTGCGTCTCTAAAGCGAAGCTGATGTGGAAGTGCCTGAAATACCAGCATTATTTCTAATGATCAGCAGGGGCAATGCCTTAGTTTCAAAAGGGAAGTCTGCTGTATTGATTTCTACAGAAAATTGACCTATCTGCTCACTTGATTTCAGACTCCAATAAACACTTATTAGTTACTGTCCCGAGTCTCTAGTTTCAAGTCTTGTTTAACAAGAAATGTACTCTTTTTGTGTATTACAGCCCCATTTAGAGACAAACAGACAATAAAACAGGAAACACTTATATGCTGGAAGGGGATCCGCCTGCAGTGTCTCTGTGCTTCTCAGCCAGATTAACCATTCAACTGAGAAATCTACTTTAAAAAGCCAAATTGACTTTGATTTATGTCCCTTGTTTGTTCAGTTCAATTTTTGTGTTTTTGTTAGATTTTTTTAAGGTTTTCTTCAATGAATTATCAGATAAGGGATAAAATATCCAGCGTAGTTGCTCCATGGCGCCAAAGAAGCAAACATCCAGGATACTAATGCTTGTTTTTGTTATTAGATATGAAATTGGTGCCATAATAAGCCCCATGATACTGATGCTTAAAGTTGAGTGAGTGTCAAAGTGATTTTAGCTTGAGGTTATGACACTTGAAGTGGCTGTAAAATTAATTAGCTGGCACTTTTTTCAGAGATTTAACACCTTTTGCATCGCTGAGGATTTCATGCTGATATGTAGAAATGCTGGAACGAATCAGGCAATGTAAAGAGTGCCAAACATCCCGGTGTACTTCAAGAGAAGGAATTTTAACAGTATGAAGAGGAAATTTTGAATGGCTCCATTAAATATAATAAAGTTATTGTAGAATCTGCTCATTCTGAAGGTGGGAGGCGGGAGCTTTTCCTAAATTTGAGATCTTGGGTGATCTTGAAGTTTGCCAATGTTAATAGCTGCTTACTGTGTGTTGATGGTGGATAAGTCTAGATAAGTCATTTTTTGATTGTCAACCTTTTATCCAAATTAAGCTCTTACTTACTCATTGCTTCATGATCTTTGACTAAAAGTCAATAATGATGCAATGTTTAGTCAAAAAGGGGGTTTGGAAATCTGTCTTAGTCGACATTCCCGTATGCTCTGAACTTAATCACCCATACTTACATGCCAACATGCTGCTGGAAAAACCTTATCTTCCCCGTCTACAAACTGGAAACTGGTTTGAGAGAAACCTCTTAGGGACATGATGCAGAACTAAGAAAGGAAATGCCACGAGATAAAGACCATTTCTCTACCCCTAAATTAGTAAGGTTAACTGCTCTTGTCTGGCAGCTTCTCAGATGTGAGTTTCTGTTCCTGGAAAGTAAAGATATAAGTAAAAATAAATTAAACATCCACACACACACAGACACAAAAAGACGAGGCTGAAAGGCAGGCGCATTAAGCATTGCTTAGTGACAGCTAAGAAATTTGGAGGACTTGTGGCAGGAAGACAGAGCCGGAGGAGGATGCAGAAGTGGTTTGAGCTTTTAAAGATAGCCTCCTCCTATTTATATAGGTCCGTGTGAGGGCACAGGCGAGTGACTGACAGCATGACGTGCTGTAGCATGTTACCGCAGCATTGACTTGACTGAACACAGCCTCAAGACTCAACCAAAGATCACGCCACGCCTACAGCGCACTCTCACACACACACTGACTACACTACCGGGTCCCAGAAGTCGAGCATACTTCTCTTTCTTCTTCCTTGAGGTGCTTTCTGTTCCCCCGGGTTTGGACTGTCTTTTTGTTTTTGTGTGTCTAGCGAGTTCAAACAGGGATGGCGGAGCTGGAAGGCCTGGAGTTTGGGAAGTCAGACTTTGTGCTCCTGGACGAGGTCACGATGGAGCAGTTTATGGAAAATCTGAAGCTGAGGTAAGGCCTGAGATACAGTTAGAGAGGAGGAAGGGAGGGGATGAGGAGGAGGGTGGAAGCAGCTGGATGGCAGAGATGCAGAGGGTTATACTTCACGTGTACCGGATGGTACGTGAAGGAAAACAGCTACGTTTTACTTGTCTTTGTTTAGCCAGCTATTGAAGGAATGAAAAGAAAAGATAAATTAAGGTGAACACTGACAGTATATAACATGTACAAGTTAAAAAAAAAAACCCATACATTTCATACTGATACTAACAGTTTGGCGTCTTGACTTTAAAAGCTCGTGGCTAAGAGAGGATGTTACGATAAAACATAAAAGGGGAAAAAAAAAAGAAGACAAAATTACCACGAGTCACTTCTACCTCCACTTTCCCGCTCAGCTTCAGTGTACAGGCTTGTGGTTGATTTGTTCACCACCACACTTCGTTCACTGTCAAGGGAAGCAAATTACACACATGGCACTAGACCAAACCTAAACTGTTTAATATCCAGATATAACTTCTTTTTTTTGGTTTTGTTTTATGACCTTTAGCGTGTAAATGCTTTCGGTCCAGACTTTTCTCACTTCCTCAGAGTCTTCTTAGAGGGGCACCGTGTCCTTATTTCAAATTGTGAGAAGTCACACAGCACTTTTTATCCAGGCCGCCATCATCCTGAAGGATGAGCAGAGGGAGCCAAAACACCAGAATGTCAGACACTGTTAAATGAGACTTAGAGAGAATTATCACAGTATCTCAGCTGACGTGTGCACAGCTGATGGCTCTAGATGAACATTTTTCACATCACTCTGGCCTGTTACCATAGAGTTTCATCAGAAGCTTGATCAGACTTGTGTGGAGCCAAAGAACAACTACCAAAATCAAAGACGGGCGACAAGTTAAAGGAAAAACTTTCAAATAAGGTGTCTGTTCACTCTAAGAAGTACTTGAGTGACATGATCTAAGTCTACTAGTCTCCTATGAGGAAACACTCGCTGAATCATTGCAAAGGTTTTGTGACTGATTGGCTTTCAACAGTAATGAAACATTTCTTTCCTAATGGGAGTGGTCTCTTTGAGGATGGTGTCCTCATTCATAGAGTTCAAGAGGTCAGTAAATGTTTTGATGAATCATTTGTTTTCCACCTTTATCAAAATACCAAAAGTATTTTATCTTTTGGAAAAATTATATGCCTTCCCAACAGATAGAAGATATAATGGTTATATCTGGTGCCCAAACACCTTATCAGATTCTTCATGGGTTTTTTTTTTTCTCCTTAAAATTTTCCACGATTTGTAATTTGGAGATACTACAAAGTACCATCCAGTCAGTCAGAACACTTCTTTTACTGTATGAGCTGACATGAATCACTTAAATAGGGTATAAATTTTAGATACTGAGGTCTGCAATGGCTACACTCTCTCAATTCAGGGAAGGAAAGTTTGCATATCTTGGCTGCATTTGGGACATTCTTTATAAATACTGACAGAAACTACTCAATTACTGACACATCTGAATGAAATTTTATAGTTTACTTTATTACTTTGAACTGCTCATTAGTACATGGGCTGATTTATTTGAATGCATTCAAATGTTAAAATTCATTAAGGGCTAACCCTCATTTACTAACATGTAAAGTAGTTTTACCTGTGCTGCAGTCATACTCGGGAACATAATGGCTGGGGGATGGGGCACAACCAAAACAAGACGACATTTGTTTGAATGGGATGATGCATTTGAACATAGTTCCAATACAGCTGTTCCAACACAGATGTGCTGCGCATAGGTTTTACAGCTACAGCTAGTTTCAAACTCTGGTTTCTTGTTGTCCATTCACAATGCACAAACAACATTTACAATATTCAGTTACATATATTTTGATACAGTCGGCTATCAGTTTGCAATTGAATGGGGTTAGTGATAATACAACATCTGTGACAAATAGTCAAACTGCAAATCTTTTGCTGTCAGATCTGCTGCTGTCTACATGTACAGACACACAGATTTAACAGCAAAGTGTCATATGTGCTCAGCAAACTTGTTTTAATGTAGGATTATAACCAGAATACAAACTCTTTGTAACCAGTCGAGTCTGCTCCCCTATTATAAAGAGCTGTAGTGCAGTTGAGTTGCGCTCTTCAGCGCAGACCAACTCTGATTGTTTACAATTGCAATCACAATGAGTCAGTGTGAGAGTGTTTGGAGACTTGCTCCCAGCAGGCAGTCCAGCCATCACCTTGCAGTTGAAAGTGACCGATCTGGTCACCCAGAGGTTGAGTGCACCCTCTGTTTGACCCTCTGAGTTGATTTAGACCCAAGTCACTGATCACTTAGGTCTAAGCCACCAGTAACTTACACAAAACCCCCAAAACAAACAAACAATCATTCTAACTGACATGCATTTTTTTTTCTTTAGGTTTAGGGTTTGAGGGGATTTGGTAATACCTCCTATGATGACGTAAACCTCAAAAGGTTAACCTAATATTTAACAGCTGTAACGAATGAATTCCCCAAATTATGAAGCAATCAAGTATATTTTATTTTTATCTTATTTCTTAATTTATGCCATTTAAAAGATGCTAGTAGTAGTAGTAGTAGAAACAGGTTTCAGCACTTGTCAACACTATTAACATTTCCCATAACTTTGATGACTTCTAGCATGGAAAAACTATTAAAGCTGTCATCTGAGGAGCTTGGAAAGAAAAGCGTCTGGACTTCTTTAAGTTGTTGGAAGATGTTTCACCTCAAAAGAAAAAGCAGTTTTGGTGTCTGGTAGCTAGTAGCATGACTAAAACCAGCAGCACGACGACCAGATTGGAGACAAAATGAATTAAAAGCAATAAACTACTCATCCATCTATTTTCTTAATCGCTGAACCAGTTCAGGGTCTGAAGTGCATCTCTGCTGTCACAGTGCCAGAGGCAGGTGTAATGTTATGGTACTGTTAACAGTCAATCACAGGACCAATGCAGAGTCTGTCTCGCTGTAACACTCACATTCACACCTCATTGCAAAAGGATTCCTGGTTTCCTATTAGCTGGCTGGCCTTTCAGTGAAGTGTTTGTGCGTTCTTCCTGTGTCGTTGTGAGTTCCGCCCAGGTACTCGAGCTACTCCTCATAGTCAACAAATAGGAGTTTATTGGTGATTCTAAACTGGCTCTAGGCTTGAACAATAACCTAACAAGTTACACAACAGCTATAATAAAAGAACATGTGCAAGTTTTAGTATGTTGATGGTGTTTAGGTTAAAGTTTTAAACAATTATGCAAGTGGTCTGAACTTACTTTCAGATCCTGGTGGAGCCTGAAACTTAGCATGACCCAGAGCCAGCACAAGCTCGGTAAATGGAAAACACCATGTGGAAATAAACAGCAATTATTCTTTAAGACAGATTCCAACCTCTGAGTTGAGTCACAGCTTTTCTGCCACATGTCGAGCAAACACAACACCTACCATCTACAAAGCTATACGTGCAACACGACTGTTAGGTCTTATTCATTCTAGCAACCTGTTTAACCTCTGTGGCGTGTTGTCTTAACCCCTCCCAGCTCAACAAACCCACATTTAGGTTACCCAAGGCTTGGTGACGCCCTTCGAGCCACAAGTTTCATTTCCTGCTTTCAGTACACAGACACTTGTGTCACTTCCTGTCAGCTGTGACATAGTGATGCATGTCCTTCATCATTGTGAAAAATTAATGGCAAATGCAGCCAACTTGCACCTGCACGCCCGTTAACAAAAGAGTGCGTATACTACATAATTCTGTATGACATACAGTCCAGACAGGACCACTATAGTCAAAAGGAGATTGTTAAATTTACAGTAATGTATATTTGGCAGAATGGAGAAACAGATACAGATAGAAAATATATGACACTGGCTGAGTCAAAAAAAGTATTGAAGAAAGGGGGCTGGCGTAGAGGCGGGTTGCAAAGTAGCTTATAAATGCACAAAGGAGCTTAATACGTGCATTTGGTCTGCTAACCTGCTGTGTAGAAGGATATAAGTAGATATGAGCTAGCACTAAGATCAGCTGATCTGTGGTTGAACTTGGCTCTATGCTTTGTGTCTTCTTTTAATCTCAAATGTGCACAGCAGGTGTTTAGCTACTGCATTTGGAATATCTATATCACAAATGCCATTTTTAATAACAGCAGCTGCGTGTGATTGCCTTTTGTCTTGCTAGGTTTGAGAAGGGCCGAATCTACACCTACATCGGAGAAGTGGTTGTCTCCGTTAACCCATACAGACAGATGGACGTTTACGGCACCGAAAACATTGAAGCGTACCGAGGCCGCGAGCTGTATGAAAACCCTCCTCACCTGTATGCAGTGTCTGATGCTGCCTACAAGGCCATGAAGAGACGGGCTAAAGACACCTGCATTGTCATATCAGGTCAGACTAACCTCCCTGCTGTTCACATTCAGTAACCTCATAACAAGTAATGTCTGACTGGTGGGATGAAATCTTCTATTCAATGTTAAAACTTTGTTTGGTTTCTCTGATTTTATGTTTATTAAATATCTGGAACAATGAGGAATGAGGTAATTCCAACAACTTTAAAGCTACTTAAAGGGAAATTAAAGAGTAAATGAAACTTTATGAACCCTCTTAAGCATCACGCAGTTGCTGCAGATTTGACTGCTGCACATGATGTCATTCACGCGTTCCACCACAAGTCAAAGGTGCTCTATTGGACTGAGATCAGGTGACTGTGGAGGCCATTTGAATACAGTGACCTCACTTTCATGTCTATAGTAGACATGAAGCATTATCCTGCTGGAAGCAGCCATTAGAAGTTAAGTACACTGTGGTCATAAAGGGATGGACGTGGTCAACAGCAATATTTGGGCAAGGAGCACAAAGAATGCAAAGAAAATGTCCCCACAAGATTACACCACCAGCAGCCTAAACTGTTGATACAAGGTGTGGAGAATCCATGTTTTTAATGTTCTGTATGCCAAATTCTGACCCTACCACGGGATTGTCACTTCAGAAACCAAGACTCATCCATCTAGAGATGTTTTTCCCATTTTTAATTGTTCAATTTTAGTGAGCCAGTGTGAATTGTAGCCTTAGTTTCCAGTTCTTAACTGACAGGAGTGCCACCTGGCCTTTTGCTGCTGTAGAAGGCCACACCGGGTGCTGATGTATTGTGCATTAAGAGATGTTGTTCTGCGTAACTTAGTTATAACAAGTGGTTATTTTAGTTACTATGATTTTCCTGTCCATTTAAAACACTCTCTGGCATCAACAAGATATTTTCATCCAAAAAACTGCCACTCACTAGGTATTTTTTCTCTTTTTGACCACTGTCTGTAATATTCTCAGTGTTCATATGGGAAACTCGCAGTATTTCAGCAGTTTCCAAAATACTCAGACCAGCCTGTCTGACATCAACAACCATGCCACTTTTACTTACAATATTACTTATTGTTTAATAGATGGTTGATTTTCACTTAGAATTCTCCTACCAGCACTTCAAAACACAAAAAGGTGTTTTTTCAGCTGGTCTCTTAGCATAGCAGTTAGCTTTACACAGTTACCAGGAAGAACAAGCAGGTTATCTTCAACTTTACATAAAAACATTGCATTTAGCACTCAATATCATTGTCTATTCAACACTTAACATGATAATATGGTCAACATTTAGCTTAAAGCACCATGCTAACATTTAAAACACAAAGTTAACGTGTAGGTTCTTGGTCATCCAGGTCATGGTAGTCTCGGGATTTTACACTACCAAAGAAAGCGACTAGACTTCTGTAATTGTCTTTAAGGTCTTTCACCTCACTTAAAGAAGTCCAGTCACTTTCTCTCCAAGATCCTTAGTTAACTAGCATGATGCTAATCTCAAAGTTAGCTTTTGTGTTGGGAGTGTGAGTTTAATGCTAGAGATAAAAGTTATTTAATTAATTAGGAATTAATGAACAGTTAGGAAGCATGGATGTTATACTTTTAACTATGCCAAAGAAGGTGGCTATCACGTAGCAGTATTAATTAGTAAACTGGTTTTCTATCATTACCTGAACAGGCGACTTGTCCAAATCTGGATTAAAAAAATACTTTTTTTGCGTCCCTCTACTCAAAATCGGCAGTGACCTTTGACTGAATTATAATCACAGTGCTGCTGGAGAAAACTAGATTTGTGCAGTTTTCAAGCTTTACAAAATCTAGTCCCATGATGGGAGTCAGATTTGGGTAGTAGTACAAATTAGTATAGTTAAAACCTACACAGGTTTTTACTATAGGGATACAGAATTGAGATAAAGTCAAAACCAGTGACTGTAAAATTAATTTGGCGTTAAACAGGGAACAGTATGGGAGAGTGTGGTTTTACTTATATGAAGGCAAATAAATAACGCTTAAGTGTTTTCACATGCACAAATCAGCCCTGTGTTTGGTGTTGGGTTTCCGCTTTCTGCAGTTTTAATACTCAGCTAGGTATTTTTGGAAAAAAAAATTACGCTGCTTTTTTGGTCAAAAGCAAGACTTCATCAGGTGATGAGTCACACCATAGCTTAGGTGTTTGGCTTACGTTAGATTTTTTCGTTTATTTCTGAGCACTTTACATCTGTGTAGTTTTTACCTCATTGATAAAATTGTTTTTTCATTGTGTAAGTATATGTGTGCTGACATATATGCTTGTTCTGTGTATACAAGCTTTTTTTTGTATTTGATTGCTCAACCTTTGCCATAAATAAAGTACACTGTATTTTACTATTACTTATTTCTTTCACTCTGTAGGCAGGCAGGATATAAGACTTATTTTATGCAGACAGGAACAGATATAATACTATACAAGTTGTCAAACAATATGATCTGCTGGATAGTGATTATTACTGCGTTGACCAAATGCCTGTATCCTCATTCATTAGACATGCCATTTTTTTTCACATCGTGTAAATATTCTGATATTATATTCACCTCAGTGTTCATAAAGATTGTGAAACACTTTTTGTGTTGTAGGTGAAAGTGGGGCCGGAAAAACAGAAGCCAGTAAATACATCATGCAGTACATTGCAGCAATCACAAACCCAAGCCAGAGGGCGGAGGTCGAGAGGTGAGCCCTCACATGGTCATTAGGTTCATGAGTTTTATTTTAATTTGATGTTGCCATAAATAACTTGTCTTTCTTCTATGCACTGCACTTTACCTCCCTCATTCTGTAAATCCATCATCGGTTACCATAACGTGATCAATCAGTGTGAAGAATGTGCTGCTGAAGTCCAACTGTGTGCTGGAGGCCTTTGGGAATGCCAAGACAAATCGCAATGACAACTCCAGCCGCTTCGGCAAGTACATGGACATCAACTTCAACTTCAACGGCGATCCCACCGGAGGACACATCAACAACTACCTGCTGGAGAAGGTGAGATGATGAAAGGGTTTAAACTGCAGAGAGAGGGCCTTCACAGTGAGTCTCCGCTGAAAAGTACCAAAAAGTTCTTCTCATTTAGCTTTTAAATTACATTTTTCCTGCTGAACATGAATGTTTCATGAGGTGATAACAAAGAGGTGTGAGGGAACATCCATGAATAGATGTGTCTATGAAGCCTCTATCCTCCTGCTGCTGCGCGTTAATGAATTGCTCACCTGGGGGTACTTGATGCTGCTGTATTTATCCGCTCTGTTAAAAAACCGTCTGACACTCAGATCCAGTTTAAATGATGGTGCCATGATTTATTCTCAGAGGGCAGAAATAACCACGCTGTCTCGAAGCAGCAAAAAAACCCCCAGTGATCAAAAACTGAAACAGTTCTAGAAATACAGCTGATGGAGATCTGGACTTTTCCCTCCAAAACTAGGTGGTCTGGTCTTATTTGCACGGTGGACGGGAGCTGTAGCTGTCTAAAACACAAAGAAACAACAGTTTTTCCTGGAGAAATTAATTTTTGACGCCACCACAGAGACAAACAAAAACCATGAGCACTGTGAAAATTTTTTCCACACTGCATTTGCTGTTTAACTCATTTACTAAAGCATAATAGTTGCAAATGCATATATATATATATATATATATATATATATATATATATATATATATATATTTATACT
>VURO01039800.1:0-21347 GCA_015108175.1 Pelvicachromis taeniatus
CACACAGACACACACACACACACACACACAGAGACACAGACACACACTCACAGACACACACACACACATACAGACACACACAGACACTCTCTCACTCACAGACACACACACAGACACACACACACACACACACACTCTCTCACTCACAGACACACAGACACACACACAGACACAGACACACAGACACACACACAAACAGACACACACACACAGACACACACACAAACAGACACAGACACACACACACACAGACACACACACACACACACTCAGACACACACACACACACACACACACACACACACACACACACACACACACACACACACACACACACACACACAAACACACACACACACACACACACACACACACACACACACACACACTCAGACACACACAGAAACACACACACACACACACACACACACACACACACACACACACACACACACACACACACACACGGGGTCAGGCCAAGACAAGAAAGGTCAGATGAGTCAGACTACACCCAACAAATCGTAGCTGTAGGAGTGTAAAGTAGAATGAGGGGTTAAATACCTCTACAGTTGAGGATTTAGAGAGCATAGGATATTTTACTTAAAAAACTTTTTTTTTTTTTTAAGAAAATGTCATTTAGTATGGGTTTTTATCCCCCTGTCCTCATGTGTAGCCTTGTATTAAGTATCCGATCACGTTTCAGGCTGGGTGGAAGATCTATGATGGACGTCTGATGCAGCAGAAATTTGTTGCTGAATGTAACAGATCGGAACAAAGGGAAGAGTAGAGGAGACGAGAAATGAAGGTGTGGGAGATAGATAGATAGATAGATAGATAGATAGATAGATAGATAGATAGATAGATAGATAGATAGATAGATAGATAGATAGATAGATAGACAGATAGCATAGATACGTAGATGGATTACAACAATGCCATCAGTTGTACACCCACAGCACAGCTGATCCACTGGATCCCCTTGCTGCAGGGGTCAGGCATCTAGGTTAATTTGTAGACAGATTACTAAACATTCTCATTTATTAAAATTTTCTCACTTATTAGGATGAGCTGTGGTGATGGAGTAATGTTGAGGTGTGTGGGGTGGGAGAGGTGTGTGGGGTGGAAGGGGTGGGTGGGGGGAGTACTACTAGCTCTGTGCAGCGGATTACTCTACAAAAAGCCAGGCTAAGCTGATAAAAGGACAGGGTGATACGGGCGATAGCTTATTGGGCATAAAGCCAGGTCAGCCTTGAGGGCACTGACCCATTCTTCAGCAGGATGAGCCAGCAGCCCTGCCCACAGCAGGTTCATCATAATGAAGATCAGATTATGGCTCAGGAGTTACTATTAACACCCCTACACACATACACAAATACACACACACAGGGCAGGCTCCATGTGCATAAAAACATGCATGCAAAGAGTCATAAGACTGATTCTTTGTTCACTTATGACAGCTGTGTACGCCTTATGGCTGCATAGAGTAATAAATATTTTGCTATTTTTTTTAATCATGAATAAGATCAACTGCCCAGCAAAAATAAACAATACATATAAACTCCTAAACATAAGAACTGAAAATATAACTGCTGAAGATTGCAAGAGCAGAGTTAATAGGAGGAGAGTATGGCAGACTACAGTGTGAAGTATTGCTGGGTTAATCCCCGTGAATCCTAACTGGTACGGCCTAAGGCAGGCTTAGTATAGTTCTGGGAGGAAATCCCCCTGTGTAGTGGTACAGGCCATTAGCCCCTAGGGTATAAATAGGGCAGCTATTGCTCCTTAAGCTGGCTTTTACGCAATATCAGTTAAAAATATGACTTGACTAATTACATGCAGGTCAGCCAGTCAGCAGAAGCAAAAATTTCTCCACCTCATTCTCCTCTTTCTTTGACCATGGCAGCCTGCTGCAGTGTCTCTCTCCTTACTTGTGTAAATACTTCAGTGTGCACTTCACATACAAGTGTGCACACATGGGTCAACGTGAAACAAGTTGACAGGTATTCTGCAAATCTTGTGGCTGACATTCTCTGAGGCGAGTGTCATTCAATTGTCATTCATTGACATTTAAGCATCTGCTGATGGAAGTTTCATTTTTGCATTTTTCCACTGTCTCTGTGGTGATCATTTGCCTATAACGCAGCATCTACACCACATATGCTTTCAACCACCAAGTACTTACTTTGGTTTCAATATCTAGGCATCAAATAGTTCACAAATATATAAAAACACACAAAACAAACACCAACTGGCAAGTGTTTGTCACATGAAAGCAGTTCTTATGCAATAGTAGTGATGTCACGCATTGCAGATGCACAGTCATGCTTTGGTATTTTCCATCTAGGGCCTCACAGACTCCTTTTTGTAAACTTAGTTCTCCAGCTTTTTACATACAGTCTCTCACAGGTAGAACATGCAGAGGTTTGGAATTTGTGAATTAGTGACATGTTTAGCCCGACTCAGAGCCCTTCATGCAAGCCGTACTCTCATTCTATGAAATCATCAGCTTACGAGTGGGGTGGAGGCGGGAGAATAGGGGAAAGCCAAAGGGAGGGTGATGAAGTCTGATGGGGTGAAAAGAGCTTGAAAAGGAGAGGACAAGTGTCTGTGTGTGCGCGTGTGTGTGGCTGAAGAGGAGGGGGGATTACTTTTCATTCCAAAGTTTTGTTGTTTTTGGCATTGTCCCCTGGCGACTGCCACTCAAACTGGGTTTCTGTTGGTTGTCTGGTTTAGCAGCAAAATGTCAGCAAGCTGTAAGCAAACATAGTGATGACATCTCCATGGAGAGAGCATGGCCAGGTCTCCTGTTGGTAGCTTAAGTGCCATTCATTTTCAGAGAGACTGTCTAGACTGGCTTCACATATACTGTCTAGAGTACCTTTATCACTGCTGGTATTCAAGGCAACATTGCTATACACTGCCATTATTGCTATTGCTGTACAACCCCTCCCACATCAAATCTGCCAACCAGCCACACACGGTCACAGTCATTTACTCAACACATGCTTATTCAGTTTGTTATAGAGGGTGCTGCAAATTATATCGAAATATGATTGAGTGGGCTTAATGCTTCATTTCAAAATGAATACAGGGAAAGTCCCAAATCCACTTGAGAGATAACCTTTATCACCCATCTATTTGATGATGTCTGCTAATACTTATAAAAAGAAGATAAATTAAATTAGTGAAATATGCTTTGATGAGTGATTTTAATATTCTGCAAGACCAAAGGAAAAGAAAAGGGATGAAATGAGTAGGAAAACAGTGCTCGGATAGAAAAGGTAATATACATCCCACTTTCGGATAGGGTTTAAGGTCACTATTGATACAGGATGTATCAGATGTTACACCTTCAGTACAGTGACACCAATACCAATACTGTGCATTCTATTGTTTGTGCACACTGGGTCTGTCTGAGGGAGCAGTTTTGCTTGCATGGCTTTCAGCACGCAGAACGGCTTGGCTGAAAAACTGTGGGTGTTAGTGGTGGGTGGCCCGGTTGAAAGGTCAGTGACCCCTATTGTAGATGAAGTGTGGAGGAGTAGGAGAACATACTGCTTGATCATACTCAAAGGTTAGCATGTCAAGGCCAAGAAAAACGATCTGTATGTATACAAAGAGCAAGAACAGACTTGGATAACCGGCAGATTAAATATGTAAGTTTGCTTTTGACCACACAGACACACTGATTCATAAGCATATACATATCTTCACTTAACATAAAGTGCAAATTAAATTAAATGCAAATTAATCGATGAAATAACACTCGCTGCACCTTCATCTCTTAGGACACACTGATCAACAGGTGTGCCTGTCACCTTAAAGTAGTCTGGCACAGTGTCAACTGTATTCAAACACTTGCCTGTGTTTGGGATTATTCATCACACACTCCTGGCTGTTCTGCTGAGCTCCCAAGCCAATTCTCATACCATTCCAATTGTGGGAGTGCTGATCTTGGAACAGCAGACATGCAACTCCCTTCGACTGACTAAAAATGGCCCAAATGAAGAACTACATCATAATAAAATAAAGTTCACAGAATAATTACACAATGTTGCAGCTTCTCTTTTCACTATGCCTTCTAAATTAAACGTGTATGAGTTTATAGTAGGACAGTACTAAGACGACTCCCTTTCCATTCTGTGAGAGGACATGCAAGACAGGCAAAGACACGCAAGCCTTTGTATGCCAATAGGTGTGACTTGGAGTGACAATGAGAGTGATTATTCCTCACACATCGTGCCTGAATGTTTTCTTGCCTTCTAAGTTCCTTAAAAGAAACATGGTTAAACACAATGAAAAAGAAAATGAACGCATAACGAGGTTAGGTGGAGTTAGGCAGACACAGACTTTCTAAAATACTGTGTCCACAATGCGCTTCACTGTGTTAAAGATTGAATTTTCCCCTTTTAAATTCAGCCTTAAAAGTGACACATATATGAACAGCATATGTACACAGATTCATTTAATCATATCTCTGCATGAATTTACACTTCATCTGCAAGTTTTCCCTTTTTGTGCCTTTCACTTTCAGTCTCCTTACCCCACCCACTCTATGTCTTCCTCTCCGTCTTTCCCTCTCACTCATCTGGGTAGCTGTTTGAGAGCATACACTCAACGTGGGTGGGAGTGCTAGAGTAGCGTATATGACTGTTAACACAAGGTGCAGGGTGTGTGTGTGTGTGTGTGTGTATGTGTCTGCCTGTCTGCGTGGTGCTGTAGGTGGAGAGGCACAGCAGGGCGTGAAGGAGCGCTGTGATAATGACAGGCCATGCATTATATAACATGCAGATTGCATAAGGAGAAGATTATTTTGGGTCCAGATATTGAGGATGTATAAGTAATTTTTTTTCTTTTTTCTTTTTTTCACGTGGGTGTATAGCACTATGCGCACCTCTAAGTGCACGGATGTGTGTTTGTGTTGAAATGTTCTGAAATGTACCCATTTTTGTGGTTTCTTTCGAGGAGTGTGTGGGTGTTAAGTAAACTAAAGTGTATTATGTGTTTGTAAGAAGGGGGCATGAATGTTTTCAGATTTCTTTCATAGCTATCTGCATATCAAAACAAGTATGTGGGAATGTTGGCACATTTGTGTACAGTGTGCATAAGGGTGTCTCTATTGCAAGCTCCCACTCATTATCACTTTTAGACTTCAGAGAGATCCACTTGGAAAAAAAAAAGAAGGGTTGATTCTCCCTGTTGGGTGAAAACCTTGTAACTTCCAGTTTGATGATTTTCGTGTTTGAGCTTGTGTTAAAAGAACACGCACTCCTCTGTGGACTGCACAAGTTTTATGACTCTCTCTCAGTCACTCAGTCACAAGGTTATGGTCCTGCAGGATGTGCTGTTTGGAGTCACAGAAGTGAGGCAGCACAGATACAGTCTCCGTGTGCCACTGCCTCGTCTGTGTGCCTCGCTCCATGCATGAGTGTGCCCCTGTAAAAATAGACCTCTTAAAGGGCCAGCAGCCACTCAACCTTCTCCCACAAGAGGCCTGTTCTGCTCTACGTGGTGACAGTACTCTAAGAAACATGCCATGGGAGAACATGCTGTATTTCTAATACAGCCCACAGAGAAAAGTTGTATTTCTCTTTCCCAAAATACATATAGAGCCATCGCTACATTCAGTTCGCCTTTACATCATTCATAAGGGCACATCTCTGTACACTGGAGTATATCATAGAGCCGTAGGCTTTGACCTGTTAAGTTGCTATAACACAAAATAAACACGGGAGATTTGGGTTTTGAAATCACCCAGTTACAACTAGAGCCCTGCTTTTGCACAAACCTGCACTGATACACCAGAAAATCCCTGCTTCAAATTGCAAATGACAAATTCAACATTCAAAGCAGCGATTGCACCTTGCAGATGAAACTCACGTTCCTTTCAGAAACAAGCATTTCTCAAAGCAATCACACAGAGACATAAGACTTCCTGTACACTCCAGCAAATCACCCTCATAATTGAAGTAAGTAAATTAAGTAGATGGGGACAAATGTTGTATGCTTCCCTTCAATCACATCTGTAGCTGAGAATTGTGTGAACCTGTGAAATGTTCCTTTATGCAGCATATGGGATGTCACCACAACAGAAGGACAGTGCTTGATGTAGCAGAAATAGACACACAGAAATGATAACTGTGCACACTGGTGGAGTATGAGTCTCCCTCTATGTCTATCTCAAATGGGAAAGAAATGAGGAGGGAGCAGTCAATAATGGAACTACAAACTGGCTTACATGTTCTGTGCTTTCAAGAGGACAACACAGAAACAGAAAAAATCGAACTCTTTGACTAAGTAGACTTTCAAAGTTAATTAAAAAATAAAAGGGGCTTTATAAGTTCTTCCAGTGAATAATTATAAAACATCTCTTACACTGCTTGAATAGAAACTTAGATCACAGATGCCTAATGCACCTGCCTTTGATTGCACGAGCTCTTTCCTAGACTTGTCCCCAACATCTGCAAATCTTTTTGTTTCTCCCTCTTCTCCTCCTCCATCATTCCCTTTCCAAATTTTCCCCCCACATGGACTAACCCCACCCTCACCCATATTATACCCATCCCTCCCAATTTAAGTGGGCTCCTCGAGGGCCCCTTGCTATCTCTGGACCAAGGCTATTTAAGCCCACTGCTCTAATTCTGAAAGCCCTGATCTGCCGTCTGAGGCTGAGTGATGAACCTCCACCTCTCTCACTCTGTCTGACTCCATCTTTCTCACACACTCCTCTCTGGATCAGTCACACTCTCCCTCCTGTTCACACGCTCTCTGTTATTCTCTTCCACGCACACAAACACCCACACACATAGGTGCTGACTTACATGAGTCTGTACAACATGCTCATTCACATGCACGCACACACACAAACAATTTAAACACATTTTCTATCTATAATCAGATTAGCTTACTCTGAGAATACATGTACCTACAGTAACTCATGAACCTGCTTTTTTGGGGCAATCAAATCACACAGCCCAGTCTGTTTATCCTGTCGCTTGAAGTTGCCAACACACCTGTGCTCTCTCTCTCACACACACACACACGCGCACTCAGAGGAGGAAGCAGTGTGGTCACATACCTTGCCGGGTGCCTTTGCGTAGCAGGTATCAGAGAGTTTACTCATTGGATCAGGCGGCAGCAGGCACGTAGGAATATCCAGTTTTGACACTGCGAGTCTCTTCCTCCTCTCTACTGCTCAGCCTTCCCTCCCTTCATCCTATTCCTGCCTCTCCTCCTTCTCACTTTCTAAACGCCTCTTTGCTCTCTCTCTCTTTCTCTCTCTCTGAGTGAGTGTGCTCTCTGTCTCTCTCCCCGGCTTGCTTGATCTCTCCTACCCCCTCCTTTCCTCTCTCTCTCCTTCCCTCTTTCTATCTCCTTGCTAACACACACCTTGTATCTATCTCACTATTATAACTTCAGTCTATAGTCATCCCCTTTAGTAAGTCTCTCTGACACACAGCAACATTTAATAACTTTTTCTTTCCCCTGTCTAACATGCTCTCTGTCACTCTCTCCCTCGCTGGGAGTGTATAATTAGACGGAGCTCAGTGGTAATACAGTCAGGCTCATTGTGGGAGCCTTAGCGTTGCTGCTCATGTTTGGCTGATAGCCCGGTGGCTTCACTCATTAACCTCCCTCAAGCTGCAGAATGGACCAGCCCACAAGCTGTGCTATTTGCTGCAACACCTCAGCCTCTTAGCCCATCAGCCAATCACAGTCGGTGTGGACGATAGAAAAGGTGTGCTTGCTGGGCACACAGTACTGTAGGTGAGAGAGCTAAACATAATCACTAAGTATTGACATGCTGTGACAGGTGAAGTGTAATACCAGCTGTCCAGATCTGACACACTGAGAGTTTCATCATAGTCATAACAAGTCAGTTCTCTTTTTAGCGTAATCACTTGTTCATGATCTGCGTGCAGTGCCATCATGTGCTTTTCTTTCAAGCGTGAAACCACAGAAGACCACTCACACGTCTTATTGCAAAATCACTGTGATATGGGAATGTCCTCTGTAATGTAGCAAGAAGTCATATGCTTTTCTTTACTGTACGGTGTGCTCCACTTCCCATAACATATGACTTGGCATAAGTCCTTGAAGCGTGGTTTCTTTAACACAATGTGACAACTATGTAGGATCAACATCAGCAGTTTCCCATCGATTGAAAGCAGTAAAATCACGAGATATTTGGTTCAAACAGAACTAATACCGAAACATTTCCCTAAAGAAACTTTAAGGCAGTTCAAACCATGGCATTTCCCACCTAATTAAAGTATCTCTCTCTTTTTTTTTTTAAATCATTAAATTACATTTTGCACTCTAAGGGCAACTAAACAAGGTTTGGAAACATACGTTTGTGATGACTGACATTCTGGTGGGAAGATTCTTGTTATGAGGTTAAATTATGTTAACTCTTGACTGTGCTGACTGATTAAAATACAACTTAAAAGTTCTAATGTATGATCTGCATGCTTGTATTTAAAAGTGAAAGTGAACTGAGAGCTTTTTTCAACACGCAGTCACTCACTTATTTGCAATCACAAGCTTCCCTGATGGATTGATCAATAATGCATAGTTTCTATTTAGATTACCGACTGTGTTCTGTTTGTGTTATTGTCTTTTTTTTCTGTCATGTCTATAATAACCCTGTAAATCCTGGCCATTGAAAATGATGAATAACTGAATAATTGATCTTATAATTGCTTCTCAGAGGCACTATAACAGCTTCAGAGAAGCTCATACACCTAAAAGTTAGTTACCTAAAAGTTTTTCTTACAAAAGAATAACTTAATTTGTAGATATACTGGACACATTACATTTTTGTTAGGCATACCACCAACCACTCTTGTCTGGTGATCATATGATGACCTCTTAGAACAAAAAAAAAAAGCAGAACAAACACAACAGAGAGGTTGGGTATCAGACAGGCAAAATGATCTCCCTTGTAAATGGTGAATGACTAACATTCAGCTCTGTAGGTCTAAAGGGCCTTTAGAAAAGTACAGCCATCTTTTAAACTATCAATATGCTTCAAGAAGATTATTAGGCAAAGATAAGATAAACCATCACACCCCCACAAAATTACAACTACATCAAAGCATTATAACCCCTGTAGATAAAATTCGAGGTTATTTCCTTCACCTTTAGATTTTGAATACCATCAAACACAACCTTTGAATATCAACTGACGTAAAAATGTCTACATATGCTTGAAGGGATTTATTTTTGTTCTGTCAGCTGAACATCTCCACTGAACATAAAAATTGAATATCTAAGTTATTTCAGCAAAGGTCATCAGTGATTTCATGTCGAGCAAGCATTATCTGTTGAAAGTTTCTGTTTGACTGGAGCCCAGGAGTAGGAGGGAGATTGTGATCAAACAACCAGAGAGAGTGGGAGGGTGTGACTACAGCACTAATCGAGAGATCACATGGCTTGTGTGTGTCTGTGTGCTCATAACCGTGCATGTATCTTTCGCTCTTGTGATCATTAGGCACTGTGTCAGTAAAACGTCTTAGTATCATTTCCTCTCTCCTTCTCTCTCTCCCGCTCTCACTTCTGCATTTACAATACAACATCCTTTAAGCATTGGTGTAAATAGAACTGGGAAAAAAAAAACATTACTCTTATCACTGAGTCAACATTTAAAAATGAAGTTACAGAGAAAGACAACAACCCCATTTTTACTTGAACTTGAATATATGCACTGTTAAAACATTGGTTCATTGATAAAAATGCTGACTCAGGATGACAATGACGACAAATCGCTTTAAGAGCACAAAAAAATGATGTGATCACATTGCGTGCAGAATTTGTAATGTTAAAATGTTCAAGTGCATTAATAAACAAATGAGTAATTTGTGAGGTGTGGTGGTGCTCCGTGTAAAGTGCAGTCAATGTGATGTAGGGCTTTTCACAATGTGTTAAAAGGATTAACTTCCTAGAGCGTAAACAGCCAAGCACAAATGCCAATACACTGATCACTGGCTGTCACAAAGTCAAATATACCACGAGAAGCCCATAATAGCAAGCGACTAGGTTTCTGGGTGAAATCTGACCTGCCTACCTTTAAATCAGGCAAATCAAATTAGAAGTGTGCCATATAACAGTCTTTGATTGTAAGCGGGCTCACACTTCTCTGTGGAGAAACTGTAAAGGATTACAAAAGACTAAGTCATTGAGAAAAAAAGGTTTTTATAACGGCATAGTGAGGGAGTACTATGCCAATAATGGGGAAATCTTGGACAGTACTTTGGAATTAAACCAACAGTAAAGGAGCCAATCACATAGTAGTGAAACACAAACTTGTGAGTCTTGACTACACACTCAGCGGTGACAAAGCCATAGTGAGACAATTTCACAACTCTGCATTTCTGTGACATGCTACAGTTTTGGATACTGTATGCATGTGTGTACTTGTAAGTCTATAGTTTGGATGAGCACACCACGTGTGTGTGTGTGTGTGTGTGTGTGTGTGTGTGTGTGTGTGTGTGTGTGTGTGTGTGTGTGTGTGTGTGTGTGTGTGTGTGTGTGAAAGTGACTCACCCCGTGTCAGTTACTCCTCTACTAAAGTGTCCTTTCCTTTTTTACTTCACACCTCTCCAGTTCGCTATTTTTGGGCCATGTTAGCAGAACTAGTAGTATACAGAATCTCTCTCTCTCTCTCTTTCTCTCACACACACACACACACACACACACACACACACACACACAATAGACACACACACACACACTACAACATGCAAAACCCATTGGGAGTGTTTTGGAAGAGTGAGAGGAGACGTGCATCTTTTATGGTGAGCTGCAATAATAGCTGATTCGGTAGAGCCGACAAAAATATCCAGGGTTACTCGCAAAGTGAAAAATATCGTATTGCATAAGATGCTGAAAGGACCTGACCACGTAAATGCAACAGTAGCTCTCTCCCACAAAGGCATGCACACCCATTCTTTTATTCACACACACAAGCATGGGCTCACATAGACACTCACAAATGCACACAATGATGTCCTAATAGTGTCCTGCAGGCAGGCGGGCAGAGAAGGGCCGGGATAGAGAAACTGGAGCTGAGGCAGAGTGCTGACTCAGGGAACAAACCAGTGACAGAGAGAGAAAGTGTGTAGGCTGTGTGTGTGTGTGTGTGTGTGTGTGTGTGTGTGTGTGTGTGTGTGTGTGTAAGAGAGACAGAGACAGAGAAGAGGACATTGTGCTACATAACGGCCTCTCGACTTGCGTGTGCAAACCAGATTGTCCCGACCATCGCTCTGCTCACTTTAAATTGTTTTACCAACCACTTTGAGGTTAAGACCAAGGCTCCTGACTGCCGTGACAGCAGAACCCAAAAAACCAAAGTCTTACACTTGTAAGAATTCCATTGAGAAAAAAAGGAGAAGTAAAGCAGAAGTTTTAGTTTC
This sequence comes from Pelvicachromis taeniatus, assembly GCA_015108175.1. Classification (NCBI taxonomy): domain Eukaryota; kingdom Metazoa; phylum Chordata; class Actinopteri; order Cichliformes; family Cichlidae; genus Pelvicachromis; species Pelvicachromis taeniatus. Next base: position 11,415 of record VURO01039800.1, read on the forward strand.
TGTCCCTTTACTTGTATTATAGCTCTCCTGGTTTTGTCAGCTGAGTAAATGTTATGAGAAGTTTCCACTATGCTTTATTCACAACTTCACGGAAAAATTGGGTTCGACTGAGATTTATTATTTCTACATTTAGTTTTTATTTTATTAGTTAACCATCTGGGCAATCTGGCACCACAGTGGTATAAATTTCAAGTCAGATGATCAGACGATCAGGTGCTCAGGCACATTTTCATCAAGTATAAATAAAATCAAGATACCAAAAGGCCATTCTGATGGACTTTAACTTTAAAAGCAGTCACTTAATTAACTAAAATTGTATATTAAACGGCCGAAAAGATTACAAGCAGCAGTTGCACATATTTAGATCCACTTGTGTGTGTGTGCGTGTCTGTGATCGTGTGTGTGTGTGTGCATATGACCATGAGGTATGTGGTTATGCGAGTGTGCATGTGTAATGCAAAGTAGATAGACTGCTCTAAACACAAGAGCAGCAAGTCAGCAACATCCAGGTGGTTTTGGTTTACCCTCACATTTCACTCCCTCATTGCGCTCTCTCTCACTTCCCCACTCTTTCTTTCCTTGCTCTCTCGCTTTCTCCTTCCCTTACTCCCTTGTTGTCTACCCTTTGTCTTTCCTGCTTTATTATTTGTCCTTTCACTCTTGCTAAAAATATTTCCTACTCTGTCACTATAACAGATCACCTTAGAGGAAATTCGCTTCCAGCAGTTTGATACAGCAGCAATGCAATCAGCCTCCCTCCCACCCCCCCACACCCCCACCCCCCCCAACCCACCACCACCCCCGGCACATATGCCATACGCATTGGATCATAATGGTGTCAGTGGATTAGTATTTGTGACTGAGGCCTGATATAAAAAAAACTATGTTTGTGTGCTTGTTAGACAAACAGGTGTGGTAACCTCGAGAGGCTGACTGAGCTGTTAGAGGGTTGACAATGTAGGTGCAATAGTTACACTGGGTCACAGCAGTTGGAAAGCTGAAATAACAAATACCGTCTCACTTGCACAAACACAGACAGGGTTGCACCTGCGCTTTGCTGTTCCAGATAACAGGAATATATATTGTGTGAGAGAACCACTGAGTGGAGTGATGCACACAAAGAAAATATGTGAGAGCAAACGTCCACAAGGGTACGTGTGAAAATAGGTTTCTACATAGGAGAGGGAAAGGAAAAGAGGGAGTGTGAAAAAGAGTGGGGTTGACTGGCCACTCTTGTGACTCGTAAGAAAATTAAATAAACAACAACTTCTCACTCCTGCTTTCACACTTGATGTGCAACTCAACCGAGTCTGTCGGAGACGAAGTAAGGTGTCACTGTTTGATGCTCAGGAGAAATTTCCTTCTTGTTTCCCGTTCCCATAGCAACTGTGTGGTGACCCACGGTGACCTCCGACAGCTGGAGAGGGACGGAGGTGAAGCCGTCATTTAGCACAAGTCAGTGAAAGAATATTACTGCATTCATCTATCTGATGAAGTCAATAACCAGCCTTGATGATAAAGATGCATTGTTTCTCTACAGATCATGTGATCAGAGAACAAAGCACATGAACCTCTAGACTATAACTCATGAGTCACTTAGTGGGTATGTCTGCAAATGTGATTAGTACATTATTTTACTTTAAATAATTTTTTTTGTGTGTGTTTGTTACATTCATACATTAGATTTATTGTCTGTTTGTCCAGTAAAGGGAGGGGGTGAAAGCTTACCCACTGAATGGCCGTTAAGAGTGTTGTTCATAAACAAACAGCCCCAAACCTCAAAATTCCTATTCGGTGATTTTAGAGATTGATAAACTGATACAGAAATGTTTACTTCAAGTTACTGCTGCTAAAGGCGGTTCTACAAATTACCAAATTATGGGGTGAACAAGAGTGTCAGCAAACTCAGTAGAGCCTTGAACCTAGAAGATATGTCACTATATTATTACTTAACCAGTGGACACCACCACACACTGTGCAAAACTGAGGACACGATCAGGTTGCAGTCCAGTAATTGATGGTCACAACAATACCTAATCTAAATATAAAATCACCAGATAACCTATATATGAGTGCTACTGGACTTTGGAGGAAACCAGCACAAACTCTGATGGGCACATGGAAACATTTAAACTCCATCCTACCAGCAGATTTAAACTCTTAATGTTGGCAGCCCCAGTGTTCCACATGTAAAAATTTTAAAAGTAGCTGTATCTGCCTATATGAAGTAAGTTTAGGGAACATGTGATATGTAGTAGCTGTGATAGCAAAGCTGATATAGTTTTCATCTTGTGGGTCTATAGAGGATGTCTCTGTCATCCTTACTGTAGCAGGCAAACATTCATATGTCTTTGTGCCTGTGGACAGATTTTTTTCGACAGTGTCACTTGAAGATGCTTTTGCTTGAGAATTAAGTGCTGCCGTGGCTGTTGTAATCCCATTGCAATGGTCTCTCATTTTTCACTTAATTTTTTTGAATGTGTGTGTGTGTGTGTGTGTAAAAGGGCAAACCACAGCCCTGCTACCTGTATTTCAGCGGGCCCTGTTGTCTCATTATCAGAGTGACATTTGCGCAGTCCTATGGAGCCATCTGGATGCGTCCCACACACATGTGAGAGAAACCAGCCTGGGTTTGGATCTGACTCACATCAAACAGCCTCTCTGCCCACACACACACAAAGAGAACCACACACACTAACACACACACTAAGACACAGACACCAAATACAGACGGCACAAACAGAGCCGTTTCCAGAAGCTAATATCTGACATTTAACGAATAGTGAGGCCACAGAGTGATGCTTTGCGCTTAGACTTTTCGATCATAACACTGAAAGCTCTCTGAAAACATCTGTATTTAAAGCTATGGACAGCTATGAAGAAAAAAACAGTACTTAGGTCTCCTCTTAATCACACTGAAATCGCTTTGAATGTGATTTCAAATGTGTGTCTGCGTATGCATTTATATGTATGGGACAGTCCCGTGAATATAAAACTGAATAAAAGTGCCACAGGTTGGAGTTGTGAAACTATCTAAGACTAAATGGCACAGAAAAAAAAAAAAAACCAACAGAGGTAATGTGTGGCTCGATTGTCCAGGAAAGCCCCGGTACCTGAATTTGATCAAAGCTATTGCTTTACTTTTAGTTTCTACACGACAAAAAATACCGAATGTCAGAGACTATGGTATCGATGAAAGCAACACATCAAAGAGTTCTGAAAATATACCTGCAAATAATTTCTGCCAGCACCTACAATCATCCCTGTTCTTTATAATAGAAGTGCAGTTTTTGTGTTAATGCTGTTAATATTCTAAATTCCTAGAATCACTATTAAATTTATCTCAGAAAATCTGTTTGTGGTCTGCTATGTGTAACATACACTGTAGTAACTAGGAGTAACAAGGACAGACAAAATGCAGTGTGACTCAAACACAGAAAAGACCGAAGAGCGTGTGTGAACTCTAAAATGCTGCATCTTAACCAATTTTATATCCTGGTTTCGTAGCAAGCTGTAACCCTACCGAGGGAACACTATTACTGTTGCTCGACATTTGTGAAAAGGCACAATGCAGTTTCGCTATGACTGTGTCAGTGCAGTGAGCCATAGAAAAACACAAGTGCATACACGGGTGAACCAAGACGCTGTAAAAGTTTGTTTTTGGAGTTGTTATCAAATGAAATGCTACTGGTATAGTGTTTGAAGTTCATGCACAGTGAAGAATTTTCTGTCCAGTGTTCTCTGCGCAGTCCTGACCAGCTCTGTGCATGCATGTTGCAGAATACCACTGTGATATTCAACGATGTGCTAAAGCTCTGCCGCATGCAAGGTAGGCCTCTTTCTTCCCCTTCATCTTTCTCTCTCTCTCTTTCCATCCTACCTTCTCTCATCTATAATTGATTGCTCCCACCGTACTAACTTCATTTGCTGGCTGTGAAAAATGAATGAGACACAGACTGGAGACGCTTTTTTCCCTCTCTGCTGGTTTGATACCCGATTAGCCATTTACAGTGTACATGTGCCTTCTGTGACCAGGCTCCAGGTTCCCAATCTGTACCAAATACTGAAGAGATTCTGATAAGAAAGCTGCTCTGCTGCAGGCAAAATAAATAAACACATGACGTTAGCCTGCTAAATAGCATTATTCAGGCCAAACATCACTTTTCATTAAGCAAGACATATATATAGTCAATGGAAAATAATTTTTCAGTACATGATTAAAGCTTATGAGGTGTGAATTATTGAGCTGTTGGTAATTAACCTTGTGACTTATGGTGAATGCATAATTCTCATTATAGCAATCTCACGCTTTCAAAGCACTTTTCACGCATACGCACACTACAAACAGTACCTTGCAAATATTTAGACACTTTCAGATACACATGCAAAACCTCACGCACAAACTGTTCTCTGGCACAGCGAGATGCGCTCCTCTGAGGTGCATGCCATGTGATGCACATTCTGCTTACCTCCTCTACACAGCTCAATGGACTTTCAAGCTGTGTCCAACACACACTCGCTCACCCAACCAGGATTATTAATAGCGTGTTTCACTTCCACAATGCGCCAGAGAATTTCAAATGAAGCAGTTCAGAACTGAGAAGCCAAAGAGGACATTACTGTGATGTGAGGGGTAAAGTTACAAGAGGAGCTGGCATGAATGGCATGCCCTCCCCGCTGAACCTTCCCACCTACTATCCCAAGCACATTCCCACACACATATCCTCATTCATGAAAAAAAATTGGCCTGCACAGACGCGCACAAAAACAGAGCCACATTTCACCAGTCTGCTGATGGTGAAAGTTGCATTGGACAGAAGGGGCTTGGTGTGGGCAGCAGAGGGCTGACAACACAGCAGCTGTTCGACTTTCTGCAACCTGATGGAGTGAGTGCATGTTTGTTTTTGGGAGTGATGATGATGATAGTGATGACGGCACTGAGATAATGTGGATGTGCAGGCAGACGGCAGTGAAGAGAAGGTGGAGGTTGAGAATGAGGATGATCTCTATTGTCATTCAATCTTCAGTCTGGCACTTAAATGTCTGAAAATCAGAAACATCTTTATCTATCCATTTACATCTCTCAGTCCGCTCATCTCCCAGTCACCTCCTCTCTGTCTGTTTCTTTCTGTGGCGACAAATCTACACATTAAAAGGGACAACCCTAACACAGAGAGACCCTGAGTGTCTGTCTGAACCTTATAAAGGCAGAGACTGTCTGAGTCTGAATAAGTCTTGATCTGCAGAGGTAGATACACAGTGTAGAGGTACAGTTATAAAGAGAGATGGAGGACGGTTCGTGAGAGAAAAGCCTAAGAACACAAGAGAGTGAGAGTGCGTGAGAATGAGAGATGTACTGTAGGGAGCTGGAGGGAGATGGAGAGAGAAAGTAAGAGAGACGGAGGGAGAATAGATGAGCATGAGAGTGTGTGAGAGAGATAAATAGAGACAGAGTGAGCAGGAGGAGGGGGAGAGTGTAAACAGCAGAAGGTTCACTGGGTTCAGTGTGCAGTAGAAGGGCTGAAAGATGGGCGTCAGAACTCGAAGCCCAGGAGGCTGGATAGTGATGCGTGACTCACATACTCATGCATACATTCACACACTCACATACATGCACATGTATGCAGACAAGTGTTCTGTAATAAGAAATATCCAATAGCTTGTTTTTATTTTCAAATCAATCCCTAGACACACCATTGACACAATTTTCAACTTTCTATTGCAACGTTCTACGGTCCAACAAATTTAAATTCATTAGTTTGCAATAAATAAGTGTTTATATTTTAACAAAATTTCTGGTATCATTCAGAAATCACAAACTTAATCTGCTTTCTAATTTACGCATCGCAAAACTGGCTAGTGTAAACTATACCGTGGATATTTTTGCCCATATATGTGTGTGTTGACTCACAAAATGCATAATATCACACAAATATGGTCTGACATTTCCACAGATGAAAAACACTAAATACAATCGGCCTTTATACTCACAGGTCATCCAAACCATTTTACTGTGCAGCATTCCTTTTTTTTTTTTATCTTGCAATGAGTAATGTCCTCAAGAAAATACTAAGTTCACTGTTGTATATCAGTGGCAAGGATCAGAATGATGAGTCAAACCGATACTGTCAGTCACCCAGTCCAAGTTACTGGTTTTCTCCACATGAGTCACAACATCTCATTTAGACAATGAAAAAAACATGGCATGCCCTTGCAAAACTACACCACTACAAATTTTAAACTCAACTGAGTAAACTAGAGCTTTAATACACGCCCCAAGCTGTAGAAAGTCAAAGCACAACTAAGCAATGCAATATTATACTAAGCTGGCGGCTGTCAGAAAGTTTTAATGACATAACAGGTAAATATACTGCATCTGTAAGATCTCCTGCTGGCAAGGACAGAGGGTATTGAGTGCTGTGGTTGTATATATAATGCATTGCTGCTTTCAAAGAAGCTGTCACTCACTGTATTGCATTCTTCGCAAAGTCTCGCAAGACAAAGCTGTTTCACACAAAAGGTTGTGCATCTCACAGCTGAAGCAAGCTCAATCCTAACGACTGTCTCGTCTCACAATGGCTAATTAACACCTTGACAGAGCTGCGTGCTCCTCTTTCTGAGAACAAAGGCACTGCTACTGTCGTCTCTCTGTCCTGTCACATGTAGCAAACAGCACCTAGATAATGTCTAACAGCGAGGCTCTGAGGCACAAGTTGGAACACTGGCAGGCAGGTGTGCACATTCGTGGATGTGGCACTTGGATGTCTGTTGCCATGGTGACCCCCAGAATATCCCCACACAGCACAATGTGGTATTTTTAATAAAGTTTGAGGCCTTTGCCTTTACTGTCTGGTGTAGCTGTGAAGATTTAAAGTGAAGATGTGAACTTTTTTCTTTTCTTCTTTTTTTCTTTTTCGCTCTGTTGCTGAGGCGCCGTGGCTGCGCGCGTTGTTCACCTGAGAAAATCCAACAGCTTATGTCAGCAGGCTCATAGCTGATTGCTCCATCAAAGTAAAACATGAATGCAAAGGGAATGCTAAGTAGTGACCATAAAAACTGTGTGTGTAGATGTGACTATATGTGTTTGTGATTCTGTATGTGTGTGTGCAAATGTGTATATTTACCACACTATGACTCACAAACCACATCAGAGACTGTGCTGCAGAAAACTGAGACAACACAGTTTCAAAGAGGAAGCCAGCACTGATAAAGCCGAAAGAGCAACAAGCACACACACACACACACACACACACACACACACACACACACACACACACACACACACACACACACACACACACACACACACACATGAACACGCGCTCAACAACACCATGAACAGTGACTGGAAATCCCCTTTTCTTCACCTGAATGAATTAAACCTGGGAGTATCTACAAAGCCAAATAAAAAATGTAATGTGATTAGAATTTTTCTTTATTTCCCAAAGACGCTACATCAAGAGTAAATGAACGTTACTCACATTTCATCTGTTGTTCGTGGTGATAACGGCAAATGTGAAAATAATTTTCTACACAGTCAGTTCAGATTTCAACCGTTTTTTATTTCCTGAATCTGACATTAGTTGCACTTGGTAATTTTTTTGAGGAATTGTGCAGTGAACTGCACAACAAATCTCTTGACATGTGAAATAATACAAGCTGTAATGCACAATCTTCACCACCAGATGCCAATACTGACTTAAAAATGAGGTACAGGAAGTAGTTGACAAGTATAGCAATGTACTTACAAGTGGATGAGGCTTTGAGAAGAGGCAGCTAGCGTACTGGCTGTAAATCACCAAAGTTAGACTGTAATAGGACGCTGCTGAGTTGGAGTGCTTTCTGATCTAAATCTAAATAGATTGCCTGTTGAGCTGTGCAACTTAAAAAACACAAGGAGGATTTCAAAGACCACCATTAAATAATATATTATTATTATTATTCTCCCAAAATGAGTTTTTCATGGCATTTGGCTTTAGTGACGTAAGTGCCTGTTATAAGCCATTGATTGAGGAAGGGGGAGTCAGGACTTGCAAGAATCCATAATGCTAAATGCCAATTAACCCTCTCCCCAGCACAAATGTGCATCATTTAAACAAGTATTTTAGATAAAGTTTCTGTTTTTAATGAACTTCTTATCCTGTGTGTGACTGTAGCTTTATAAGTTAGTATATAAATATGTATATTGTGTTTAACACATTTGCCTTAGACGTAAAAGGCATACTGTTTGATTGGGAAGACATGAACCCTGCCTCAGAGTCACAGGCCTGTGTATACTCAGCACTAGTCCAAAGCCCGGATTCATACAATAGGAGAGGTTATTCCAGGGAGGGCATCGAGTGATCTGTGCCAAATAAAAATTTGTTGTGCAACCCCTTGAGAAATAAGGGAGCAGCTGAAAGTAGCTTTACAGAGATATGTGCACTCCACTCATGATAAGGATAAAAAAATTAATGTTACTGGAATTATTCAAAGCAAAACAATGTTTAAAATTTCAAGATTATGCTAAATCAAGGACATTTTAGGAAATACCAACCATATTTGGGTGGAAACATTAGGCAACAAGGTGATTTTTGTTGGAATTAAGCAATATAAGACAATATAAACGTCATTACTTTTTATCAATTCTTACCATCAAGCCTAATGTCTGCAGGTGTAAATGTTAACAAGTTCTGATGAATTTCTAATGTTTCTTCTTCCAGAAGAATTGTGCTAACTTATAAAAACACACTGACCGTTCAAGGATATTTAAGTTGCTATAAATGTATTAAGGAATGATGAATAAAGGAACTACCTATCTAAAATATTATATATTTCAATAGTGTTTGGGTTGGGACATTTACATCGTATTAAAAATAATATTAATTAATTAAATTAAATTAAATTCTGACACAGGTCATAAACAACAGATCCAATCATTGTAGTAATCTACAACTGTGGACAGGACCCAAGTTGCCCGAGAAACAATCCACCACATAGTAACAGGATGTAAGATGCAAGCTGGAACACTGTATACTCAGAGGCACCGCCGTGCTGCATGTGAAGTATAATTTCCTAAGTCCTAATGGGAGACATCACCAATTGTGGTTGAGAACAATAGGACTAAGGTCCTACACTTAGTTTATAGTTGTGGTTGGCTAACAGATGACGACTGTTGTGATAGATGCAATCCCAGCACAGTAGCATCGGGAAGAAAGAGCATAGGAAAATAGAGTGCCACGGGCTAAAGGATCAAGCAGATATGGAAAGTACAGTCTTCACAGTGGTAAAATGAGCAAAAGGAGCTGCAACCCCAAAACTGGACTTGTATATAACCACTATTGGTTTTCTTTGAAAACTCCAGGAACATCTGACACCTCCATCCAGAAGAGTGTCATCCTAGGAAGAGTCAACATGCTGCGCAGAACCCTCAGACAAGTAATGCAAAAGAAAATACTAATTCACTCCACACCTGACCAAACATTGATCACTGGGCTTGAGATGAATAGTGTCCTAGGCAACAATGTAAAAGAACAATTCCCAGTAGAACATGCTAGTCACACTTCTGCTTTGTCATGCATGACTGCAGTTTCTTAATGCCCAAAGTTGGTACTGTGGTTCATAAAATATCATTTGTATGCTCCTTACTGACATCAAAAATCTACTGAATAATATTGTCTTAATATTTTGAGTTTTCTCAACTTTTTTTTAGTGTGACAATGTCAAAAAGTCAGTCATTCTTTTTTTTTGCTTTGCTTTTTAGAAATAAAAATATTATGACAGTTCACTTCCAAATTATTATTATTACTTTTGTCAATAATAAAAACACAAAAGTATGCTAACCAAGTATCACTGAAAGTAGATGTTTTTAAACTTGTTGTACTCCTCAATCTTTCCTCTTGATTCTGATGGTTCCCCATAGTAAGCAGTTGGTACAAACCACAATGCTGTAGC
>VURO01039814.1:0-10552 GCA_015108175.1 Pelvicachromis taeniatus
CCGCGCTGTCGTCGGTCCTCCCGCGTCTCATCACTCGGCCAGCTGTTTCCAATCAGCCGTCATCTCCGACCAGCAGCATTAAGCTGATGCAGCGACCATGGAAGTGGGATTATTACACTGAACTGGAACTGTGGGCTAGCGAACCTGCTAACTGTGATTTTCTGCTCTTTTACTTCCTCTCCTGGAGAGTCGGGGAGAGAAGTTTCGGGGAGCACCACTCGTGCACTGGGCTACCACAGACAAGGAGACACTCGGGAGCAAAGGAGGAGCACAATTGGGAACTGCATTATTAGTGAACTGTTGGAATACGTTTTGGAGCACTGTAAGTAAACGCACTGTCTTTGCACCTCAGTCTACAAACCGTCCCTGGGTCCTCTTTCCCTTTCACTTCCACCACAATTCAGTCTGAGAAGGGAATAAGAGCCGGTCTCCAACAACAGCCGGTCTCTTTTAAACGCCGGGCCGGCCGGATAATTTTTTGAATAAACGCCCGGGCTACTAATGGAAGATATACAGTAATCTGATTAAGCCTTATGAGTCATGTGTGAAAATGATGGAAAGTTCATGATGCAGCATGCTCACACATTTCTGTTGTGCTGCAATACGTGGCCTACAGTTACAGCTGCCGGCTTCTACTGCACACACCTAACAGCAGTGTGAGGAAATTACCACATTAGTGGCATGAGTAAGGTGAGAACAAAAATCATCTCCGTGTCCCTGCCAAAGCCTTGTAGTAGGTCTACAAACACGCCTCACATGCTTAACACACATCTTGATCATAACTGTTTTGAATCTAAAAGCCAAACCTGACCTTCGCCTTTGGCTGCTTACCAGAAATCGCAAAGCTAACACCTGCAGTCGCCGTAGCATCAACCCTACAGTCCAGATAGATGCCAAATGTCATGGCAATCCGTTTAACTCTTTAGTTTGATCGTTCATGTAATCCGTGATCGAGTACGGAGGAACAAGCAAGTGTTGTTATGTTGGAACTGCCTTCAAAACCAGATGGGACTTCTCAAAAGTCTAAGAAATAAAGTTTAAATTCATCCTTTGTACACCATTAATTCATTAATTAACACCTTCTTGCCATTCTGCAAACATGTTGCTTGTTTTTGTACAGTTGCCTTTTACACGAGTACATACTTTGGCTCTTTTTATGGTAACTAAGAGGCGGTGAGCAACTGGAGAACTGTTACAAGTCAAAGTACAGCTAATCAATAAGTGACTGTTTCCTTTACAGATCTAAACGTTAACCTTTGGACTAACGACGTTCTTTCTGTAGAGAATAACACAGTCTTAAGAATCTCCTTGATAAATGTCATATTTGCATCCTCAATAGCTCACTGATGTTCTAACCCAGTCTCTCCATTATTTATGTCCTGCTCACCTGCTCGCTGCCCAGCGTGCCTGTCCCTGATCCCAGCGTCCGGCCTCCAAACACATGAGCGCTGGTTTCGTTGTCCAGGCAACTTAGTCCTCCATCAGGAGACTCCAGCACCGTAGCCACGTGGTTCATGGTAGCATGGGGGTTGGAGATAACAGTAGAGTTCTTCATGCTTTCAGCTGTGGTCACTGGCGCCTGTTTACTGGGCTTTCCACCAAATAACCTGTAGAAAACGCAGAAGAGGCAGAAAAGCTAAAGTGCTTGTAGTATTCACAATTATCACTGTCTCACACTGTAACATAATTCACCAAATCACAATCACCCAAAGGTGCTTTATACTGTGAGATAACAACCCTACAATACAGAGAATACACTAACAATCATACAGCCACCTGTGAGCAAGTACTTGGTGAGAGTGGGACAGAAAAACTCCCTTTTAACAGGAAGAAACTTCTAGAAGGACCAATTAATGAAAGTAGCATATTAATAGTAATATTAATAGTAAACAGAAAAGGGAGTAAAATGTCATTCTATTACATTTGTGTTGAGATGATGATCATTTTGTGTCATTTTTGTGTCTACAATGTAGCAGAACAAGCGTTTTTTTGTTTGTTTTGTTGTCGTTGTTTTCTTTCAGTATTAACTTAGTTTTATAATCACTGAAAGCTGAAATATAAAACTAAAATTAGATTACCTGGACAGCCTAGTTTGGAGCCGTGGCAGGCTTAAAGTGTTAAACGGAGCAGCAACGTGTTTTAAAGGTGCCTTTCTTTGCCAACAACTCAGCTGTATTCATTCTAACAACAAAAAGGACAGCAGCGAGACCGAAGCCAGTATAGAGGCAGTGTCCATATCAAGGCCAGCGCACACACACACACACGCACACACACACGCACACACACGCACGCACACACACACACACACACAGCGGTGACTGGAGCCGTGGTAGGCGATTATAGCAGCGCAGCCTCTTTGAAGAGTTATCACTCCCTCACATTAATGAGGGCAGAGAACTGAGGTAAGACTCAGCTCCCATTACCCTGTGCCACACCCCACACCCCACACCCCACACCCCACACCCCCAAGGCTGGGGCTTGGCAGCTGATCAGCCGAGCTCGAGGTCTGATTCACAATGGCCTCATTTAACCTCTCAAAGACTGTAACAAGTCTACACATGTGTTCCTTACTCACCACTACTTATCATGTACTGTGAGTGCATGATTACTGCCTTTAAAATGGTCTTCAGTGTATATGTGTGTGTGTGTGTGTGTACTGCATGCGGGTGAAGTCAAGCCCATACAGGAGGGCCCCCCCACAGAGGGTGGCTCATTACTTAGCTGTCGGTGTGTGTGCAGGATTACTCAGCATACAAACAATGGTTTTCAAGTGTGTGTGTGTTCACCTGCGTAATGTAGGTGACGAAACCTGCTGTCTTCCTGTCAGGGGAACAGTCGCCGCTCCTCCGCCCTGCATCGCGACTCCACTCCTCAGGCTGTCGATCTCAGAGACGCCTTTCTCCCGATCTGTCTGATTGGCCAGCAGGCTTGCTGAGCCGTTGGCCTTGGCTATGCTGATTGAGTTTTTCCCGTGAGAGGTGACGGAAAGCACCGCGGCCTCAATGCTGCTGGTGGAGGAGCGGTTCCCATTGCGGGCAGCTGCTCCGGAGCGGCTGGGTCTTGGCAGGCTGCGGTACTGCAGGGTGGAGCGGGCGCTCATCGGGAGGAAGCCGTCATCATGGTGTCCTAACACTGTGCCTCCGTCCTGCCCGCCAGCCTTCAGCCCTCCGGACAGCGAGCGCGCCCCAGATTTGGGCATCTTCCCCAGCGTAGCCGAGCCGCTGGTGATGGTGGCGCCGCTGGCGGTAACCATCGTTACCATCCCGTGGCCTTGCTTCTTGAAGCCAAAGGTGCTGGTTGGGGTGCGTGAAGTCAGTGTGTGCGTCTGAGTGTGGGGCTCTGAGACGGCGCTTGTGAGCGTGTGTGTTGTCGGTGTGCGGCTGGTGGGGATCGTCTGTTTTTTGGCCTCATCGCCACTGCTGCGCCCAGCGTCCGAGGGCGAGCGGTGAAGGCCGTTGGAACGAGGAGAGAGGCGTCCTTTTTCTGACACCTTAACGTCATCGGTCTTACCTGCAGGACACAGAGTGAGAGTCACACACAAAGGCTGCTTCGTCACACCTGACTTAATGGTCAGCGCTGGACGATCGCGTTACCTGAACTGTGGGTCTTGTGGCTCACTGAACCAGTGGAGCCTGTGCTACTGGTGCTTTTAGTCCGGGGTGATGTCACCCCCACCTGAGTGCTCATGCCTCTCCTCCAGGAGCCAGTGTGGGACACGGAGGGGGTCTTTCTCCCTGAGCCGCCCTTGTCGGACTCATCAGAAACGTCGGAGGGGTTCCGACGGCTCCACTTGGAGCCTGCGTCCATCCTGACCCCGCTGTCTGAACGTCCGTCTGGCCTCTTGACCTCGTCTCCAGCCCAGGTGTGTTGTGCCGGTGTTGAGGCCGAGTGCTTCTCTGCATCCGTTACAGGCTGGGAGGACGTACAAAGATAGTCAGATTTACTGCAGTTGTGGAGAAAGCACTCTTTTATGACCAACGCCATCACGCTGGTTAAAGCTACCAGCATTGACGCCGTCGTCACCACCTGTCCAGGAACATGGGGGCTGGAGTAGACAGGCCTGCTACCTTTACTTTGTTAAGCAGATCGTGCTTTTCACAACTCTGATTGGTGATCGGTGAAATCATGCGGACTGTTTGGGCTCCACCATTTTCATTTCGCTGCTACAGCAAAGCCTTCATTTGTAAATGAGTCAAATTGGGCTAGAGCGAAGGTGACAGCAGCTTTACGTCGACTCTGCAGCTTTCCAGACAACAGTACAAACACGCAGCTCTGCTCACACACCTTAAAAAACATCAGGATTCCTCGAGGACAGATGACACACACGTTATTAATCTGGCTGCTGCACTAAGAGAAAGACGTCTTTGTTTTTCCGCCTCTGCCTCTGAATAACAGACACGCGTCAGCCACAACACACTGTGTGTGTGTGCGACATAAACATGTGAGTCAGCTGTTAATATTCTCGTCTCACCTTTCAACTTCCTGAACCTTTACGGGCTCAAAATCACTATTTAATGGTTTAAGGCTAATGTCAACACCGGCTTTAGCTTTGACTTTAGAGCCGTGCCGAGGAATGCTGGGACAGGCACCGTTACAGAACCAATGAAAGCGCACAGACGCTCATTCAAATCAGTCTAAATCAGAAATCCAGGCCATATGAGGCCCTTTACAAACTTTCATCTGGCTCACATTTTAAAAGATAGAAGATGTTCATTTTGGCCCAGAGAGTCACATACACTCCCCGCTAAACTAAGCGCACAGGCAGAGCTGCACTGCACCTGCAGATTAAACAACACGAGAAAAAAGCAAAGTTCATTCTGAAGGCAGATCGTTTACACTCAGGCGGGAGACGGAGTATGTTGTTACAGAGAGGCCTGCACGTCCATTGGCCATCAGGCAGTTTCTAAATTAAAACAATTAAAGTCTTGCAGTCATTTTGAATCCACAAACCAGCAAAGATCCGGCGCCACAGATGGAAGGCATGCAGCTACAGCAGAACGCTCCCACCCTCAGATACAGATGGTTTCATCTTCATGACCAGAGTCAGGACAGAAGGATGGGCTCTAGATTACAGCTTTGTTAAGACTTGTAGACGTGTGTGCAGCAACAACAATAAAGATTCATTCTTTTTATTTTCATGTAAAGATACGGTTTTATCAATGCCCCATATGTTCAGCTGTCAAATTAAAATGTCATGAAACAGGTTGGTGTGAGGTGCCCGTGTGGTGGCCCTCTATCACAACCATAATCACAAAACATTGTTCTGTGTGCCTAAATAGTAAAAGCCCAGAGTGGGCACCAACAACTGCCCTCACTGTGCTGACAGAGTTAAGTTAAGTAAGAAAAACGATCATCTCTGACGAGAAGCTCGAAAACCACAGGCCAACGAGCAAGTAGGAGGTGAAGCAGGAGGTGAGCAGAAGGTGAAGCAAGAGGTAAAGCAGAAGGTGAAGCAAGAGGTAAAGCAGAAGGTGAAGCAAGAGGTGAAGCAAAAGGTGAAGCAAGAGGTGAAGCAGAAGGTGAAGCAAGAGGTGAAGCAAGAGGTGAAGCAGGAGCTGAAGCAGGAGGTGAAGCAGGGGGTGAAGCAGGGGGTGAAGCAGAAGGTGAAGCAGGAGGTGAAGCAGAAGGTGAAGCAGGGGGTGAAGCAAGAGGTGAAGCAGGAGGTGAAGCAGAAGGTGAAGCAGGAGGTGAAGCAGGAGGTGAAGCAGGAGGTGAAGCAGGAGGTGAAGCAGGAGGTGAAGCAGGAGGTGAAGCAGAAGGTGAAGCAAGAGGTGAAGCAGAAGGTGAAGCAGGGGGTGAAGCAGGGGGTGAAGCAGAAGGTGAAGCAGGGGGTGAAGCAAGAGGTGAAGCAGGAGGTGAAGCAGAAGGTGAAGCAAGAGGTGAAGCAGAAGGTGAAGCAGGGGGTGAAGCAGAAGGTGAAGCAAGAGGTGAAGCAGGAGGTGAAGCAGGAGGTGAAGCAGGAGGTGAGCAGAAGGTGAAGCAGGAGGTGAAGCAGAAGGTGAAGCAGGAGCTGAAGCAGGAGGTGAAGCAGAAGGTGAAGCACGAGGTGAAGCAGGAGGTGAAGCAGGAGCTGAAGCAGGAGCTGAAGCAGGAGGTGAAGCTCAGAGAGCATCCTTCTCTCAGAGGCAGCTCCACAGTACACCTGGCTCTCCTCCTGTGTAACGCTGTGAGAAAGGCTGCAGGTGTGTGGTCTCACCTGTGCGCTGAGGCCCTTGCGCTGTGCTGCGGGGGTGTTGGCGTACGAGGAGATGGAGGAGCTGGTGTTGATGTCATCTGTGTCGATGTTGTCACTGATGCCGCTGCTTACAGAGCTGCTGTCGTCCCAACTACACACACACACACACACCACACACACACACACACACACACACACACACACACACACAGGCTCATAAACAGTGCTTCTTCCAGAGTGAAGACAAAAAGCAGACACCAGACTGCGGCGTGATGCTTCTTACCCTGTGAACACGCTGCTCACCATCAGTGTGACGCCTCAGAGTCACTATTCTGTTCACTTTGACCCATTTCCATATTTCTTTTCAGGCACAGACACACAGAACTTTGAACACTGCTGAACGGAAATAAACTTTCAGAGCTGCCTCGTGAGTTATAGTCACTGAAACTGAACTGAATTCAGTGTGGGTACACACACACACACACACATACACACACACACACACACACACAGGCTGAATGGGCTTGTCTATCACATGAACAAAGGCGCAATGGAGGGGTGACATCATGTTGTGCTTGTGTGTGTCTGAACTGTTCAAACAGACCCATCTGAACAGGATATTTGTAAATATGTGTGTGTGTTGCTTAGAATCTGTGGGGGACAGGAAACCCAGCCAGTTGGCAAACATCACTCTGAAAGGACCAGGGGGAGGCAAATGGTGATGGCTGGTGCAGGGCTGGCTGCATCAGAACACACACACACACACACACACACACACACACACACACACACACACACACACACACACACACACACACACTCTTGTCAAGTTGTCATTTGCATTTTTAAGACTCATCAAGGACACATGCTTGTCTCAGCATACTGTGCATTTCATCTCCAAACAGTCTTTATAAGTTAGCCTGTCAGATAAACCTGTTGTTACACACACACACACACACACACACACACACACACACACACACACACACACACACACACACACACACCATTTGTAAAATGAAGTAAAACCAGAGAATTTCAGTCGGGATTTCTTTGAGGAATTTCAATGTTTTTCTGCAGCTTTTCCTAAACAAAATGAGCAAAACTGCTCATTTGAACAACAGTGTGTGAACATAAGCACCAACACGTAGTTTCACTAAAGACCTCCAAAAACCGAAACTGAAATATCCCATCGTTTATTTTCCAACTGCTCCAATTCCACATTCATCTAGATTTTTATACAACATTGCTGCTCGGTGGCTAACTTGGAAGTCCGCATGAAAACATGTAATTATGGCCTTAAAAAAAAAAAGAAAACTAAACAAAAACAAAGCATTTTCGATGGCAAAACTCCCAGACCAAGATTGCCACGGAAACCTAATCAGCTGTTTCTTGGCAGGCTCTAAACCAAATACATCTGCTGCTTTTGGAGCAACCTTGCTAACAACCTGACAAACACAGCTTCCTCCTGGGATCAGCGACACTGGCAGAGTGAGTGGAGGCACTGGCTTGGAGGTGCAGAGTGACCGCAACCGGTTCAGCTCATCCACACAGCCACAGGGGAAATTCCCACACACATGAATGCAAAAAGGAAATAAAGATAATATATGTAATCTGCAATGACCTCAACACTCTAAACAAATCAAAGCTGTCGGTGTTAAAAGGACAGACTTTGTGCGTTTGCACACACAGAGAAGAACACACACATCTACCTGCTCAGGGTGCTGTGGGAAGCAGAGCGCTGCGGGAAAATGCCAAGCTGGACGGAGAGCTTCATGACTCCATGCCGCTGAGAGAGTTCACGCAGCCAAATATCTGTCCCGCTCTCACTCTGAGCTTTCTCAATGTCTCTCGCTCCCTCTCTCGCCCTGGCAAAGTTCCTAGATCGAGCTCCTTTGTCACTCGTTGCGCTGAGGCTTCATCCCTCGGGCGCTCTTCGACTCTCTTTGGACTAACAGAGAGAGCGACCTGGAACGGGGGGTGAGGAGAGAAGGGCCTGCCCTACTGCTGGTAACATGAGCTTCCCCCGGGACTTTTAACCACTTCACTGCTGCAGCCGCACCGCTAAAGAGTGCACACTGAAACACACCCCAAGCCCTAAATAAGCCACTTCAGCCTGACGAGAATCAAGAGGCAACAAAAGTCAAAGCTGCATGATCACAAAGTCTCTGAAACTAAAGGACAATCCGCATCCTGCTGCTGCTTTTTTTCCCCTAGCTATGGCTTATACGTGTGTGTGTGTGTGTAAGACTGCAATTTCCCAGACAGATCCACCCTGACCAGCTGACAAGCCAGTGCTAATTAGAGATCAGGCCAAGCGGCGTGGCTCAGCCCACAGCCTCCCGCTGGCAAAGCAACCTGCCAGTTAACAACCACTGAGCCCTTTACAGCCAATCACAGGAGACAGAGACAGGGCGAACCGGTGCCAAACACAAGCCAATGAGGTCGCCATTTAATAGTTCATCACACTGAGGGGATGATGTGATGCGCTCCCAACTCTTCCAGTTATCCAAATCACAAAATTATACATTTTCTCCTCTTAACCTTTTACAGGATCGAGTCATGAAGATTTCTTCCTCTACCATCACAGAAGCCAGCAGCATTTACTTCTGATAGCATTGAAAAGGCTATGGAGTGGCTCTTTAGATGTAGTGGAGTGTGCAGCTAAATGTGTGTGAGTTTGTCATTCAGTGGGATGGCAGCACAGCTTCACTGCGTCACTCACAGACCAGTCAAACGGGACAGTAGTGAAGAAAGAAAGTGACCTAAACCAAGCGAGAGCGAGAACCCTCGTCTCAAACCAGGTCCCTTTAGAAAACTGCTTTCCCAAAGGGGTCAGAGTTCAGAGGCCAAACCTCCAAAATTCCTTAAAGAGAAAAGCAGAGTGGGGGAGGACCAATGAAAAAAACAGGGCTCCCACTCGGGTCGGCCAATAGAAGTGTCTGAAAGTGTCCTGAGAAAAGGGCAGCGGGTGTGTTTGTTTGAACTTTTCTTGTGTGTCCCTTGAGGCTGCGGTGGGTTGGCCTGCTGTACTGTAACCCCCCCCTTCCTGAAAAGCCCAGTCCGACTCTGGCACATGCACACAGGATCTGTGCCGCAGAAATGTACACACAGACGTGCGGCCACAACAGAGCCGCGAAGCAGAAGTAAGGGGATTTCCTGTGTTTGAGGGGTGACGACTGGTCCTCACGTTGCAGCTGTATCAAATCGCTGCTCTGCTCGCTACACAGACAGATGGGAGAGGCTTCAACTGACGGTCTGACTTCCAGCCCTCAGGGTTTGATGCACGCTGATAAGAGCACGTGGAACCTGACAGGTGAGTTTTGTGGACGCATCAGGACAGACGGAGTGTCTAGACTTCACCTCCACACAACCATACAAGTCAACTTAACCCTATTACTAAATAGTACACCATGAAGGGCATCGATCCCACAGGACAAATACAAAATTACTGGTTTCACTGGGATAAATGAAGGATTAGGGCAAATAGAGCTTCACTTATTTGATTTAATGCCAATAAAATACTGATTTTTCTAAGCCAATGCTGCCTCACAACAGCATTTACACCTGCAGCTGCTCATTGCCGTGAAGTCCAGGATGAAGTGTTTCCTGTATTTGAGGTACTTCAAAATGCATAACTATAAGAAAAAGATCCACTCTGAAAAAAGACCATAAACCCGAATAGACTTAAAGCTTAAAACAAAGAAAACAAATGATTGGAGGACTGAGTGTGACGAGTGTTAAGATGAAGGTGGTGGAGAACAGCACATTCTGGGCTGGAGCCCTGTGGTACGAAAATGACACAGCTGTCCCTGCAGGACAGGACAGGACGGGATGGGACTGGACAGGACTGGACGGGACAGGACAAGACGGGACAGTGGAGTGGACGGGACAGGACGGGACAGGACGGGACAAGACAGAATGGGACAGGACAAGACAAGACGGGACAATGACGTGGAGTGGACTGGAGTGGACGGGACTGGACAAGACAAGACAAGACGGGACAGTGGAGTGGACGGGACAGGACAGGACAAGACGGGACAGTGGAGTGGACAGGACAGGACAAGACAGGAAAGACAAGACGGGACAGTGGAGTGGACAGGACGGGACAAGACGGGACAGGACAAGACGGGACAGTGGAGTGGAGTGGACAGGACGGGACAAGACAGAATGGGACAGGACAAGACAACACGGGACAATGACGTGGAGTGGACTGGAGTGGACGGGACTGGACAAGACGGGACAGTGGAGTGGACAGGACAGGACAAGACGGGACAGTGGAGTGGAGTGGACAGGACGGGACAAGACAGGACAAGACAAGACGGGACAGTGGAGTGGACAGGACGGGACAAGACGGGACAGGACAAGACGGGACAG
>VURO01039818.1:0-11829 GCA_015108175.1 Pelvicachromis taeniatus
CCAGCGATGCCTCCAGTGATTCCAGTGATGTCTCCAGTGATTCCAGTGATGACTCCAGCGATGCCTCCAGTGATTCCAGTGATGTCTCCAGTGATGACTCCAGTCATTCCAGTGATGTCTCCAGTGATGACTCCAGTGATGCTTCCAGTGATGACTCCAGTGATTCCAGTGATGCTTCCAGTGATGACTCCAGTGATGTCTCCAGTGATGACTCCAGTCATTCTAGTGATGCCTCCAGTGATGCCTCCAGCGATGCTTCCAGTGATGACTCCAGTGATGACTCCAGTGATGCCTCCAGCGATGCCTCCAGTGATGCTTCCAGTGATGACTCCAGTGATTCCAGTGATGACTCCAGTGATGACTCCAGTGACTCCAGTGATGCCTCCAGTGATGACTCCAGTGATGACTCCAGTGATGGGGCATTTCAGAGCTCAGATGGCAGAGAGCTCCAGAGGCAGAGCCTGCCTCACTAAAGCCTCTGTCCCCAAAGTTTGTGAAGTAGGTACAAAGTACAGAATGGAGATTCATGGCTGAGGACCAAAGGTCTCCTCTACAACGTAAGTGAGTGATGGCCACAGTTGAGAGATGTTCATTAAGTGGAAGAAAAGCTGCTTTGGTGACAGACATGACACGAGCTGAAAGTTAACAAGTGACAGTGGGGAAAGCTTGGTCTAGGGTTCGGAAGCAGAGACCATTGTGTCTGATAAGACGACCAAAGGGGAGCATGTAGAAGGGCTTGTAGCACAGTACCCTGAGGGACTCCCCAGTTAACTGGAGCGAAAGCCTCTCATGGTGACAATGTGTCGTTCATTATTTTGATGACATATGGAGATGGAGGAGGGCGGCCGCTGCTTTTTCCAAAATGTAAAAAATTCAAGTCAAAGTTTTCTTGAGTTGTTCATAACTGATGTCATGTTTTTGGGTGTTTTTACTTCATCAGCCTGATTCCACTCGTTTCACTCCCAAATGAGTGGATTGAGCTGCTCCACAGTGGAAGGATGACCCAAAAGTACCCAAACATCTCACATCAAAGATCTTGAAATGTGATTTTAAGAAACACGTTTTAAGATAAATCTACAACAAAGAATAAGAAGCAGGAAACCAAAGCAAAGCTCATTTTGTGGCCATAACTCCACGCGCTCCCTGAACGCAGCGCCCTGTCTTCATTCAGGGTATCGACCCGGCGGGACGGAGACACACACTGTCACATTAAACAGGATGGATGCTCCTGGACCGCACATGGGGAGCTATTATACCCAGTACAGCATCATTTATAACCACAGTGCACAGTGAAGGGGAGGTGTTGTTCCCAATCTATTAGAAACACATAATCCGACACGTCAGAGGCAGATTTATCCAGCCCTGCCGTCCACTTTAAAGCTTCCAGGCTGCCAATAATTTGACTTCATTTTAAAGAATATCACCTTCTAATATAGTTTTTTTTTTACCTCTTTGTGGTGCATTCAGGGACCTTTGGACACATGATGCTTCCTGTTTGTTTGTGAACGCTCTGTCCTAAAATAACAACAATGGAAAAATGAAAATAAACAACAGTGAAAGGGTTAAACTGGTCAGAGCACACTACTCATTACTAAACCCTCTCATTGTGTTTCTGTCTCTCCCGCAAAGCCCTAAAGACTCCCATCCTCCTCCTCCTCCTCCTCCTCCTCCTCCTCCTCCTCTCAGTCTTGTCAGACAGTTTCTCAGAGCCACAGCGCCCCCCTTCGGCTCGCTCGTGCACTCTTTGTGAGGACCCCTCTGAGGTAATTGTATAAAATGGTTCCACTCTCCGGATCTCGATCTGATTATCACTACTTTCCATAAACGTCCACATTTTGGCACCGCACGCCTCACAGTCCCACGTTCTCTCACCTTTCTGAAACTTCACAGCTTTCCAAAAGATTACGTCCTCATGTCTGAAACATTTCCTTCCCTTTTTCCAGTTATGTTGGTTTCACTGGACATCCATAACGCAGAGAGACAGGGAAACATGGACGTGAGAGAGAATAACATCAGGCATCATCACAGAGTCATTTGTTGTCACTGTGGACTTTGAACTTATCGGGCGCCGTGTAAGGCCGGCCAGCCTTCAGCTTAACCAGACGCTGCTGCACATACTGTAAGAATATGTGCAAAAAGCTGAAAATGCACTGGCATGACATGTAAATGTGCCACTGACACAAATGTCGCATAAATAATAAGTTATTGATCCATCGTTTGTGCACAAACTGTTACTGATTTAACTGAATTCTTTCATTTTCCTGTTTTATTCGTTCTTCTATTAATTCACTCGGTCTATAATTTCAGAGCTTTGTTTCTTCATATGACCGCCCCAATCGTCCGTCTATCTTCTCGTTTCTTCTTCTTCTTGCAGCTGCTCCTTCTTCAGGTCTCCACACTGGATCTCCTGCTTCAGTACATCCATGAAGCTTTCCTGAGGTCTTCCTCTGTCTCTCCTGCCTGACAGCTCCGACTGCTTCGACATCCATCTTCTTCTGCTTATCCGGAGTCTATCCCAGCTGACACGGGGCGAAAGCTGGATTACACCTGGATAGGTCACCGGCCAGTTCAGAACCACCTGTTGACCTGGCATGCAGGCTTTGGCTGGGGGGGGGGGGCAGGGGGCTGGAGTAACTGGAAGGAACCCACACAGAAAGTTTTAAATCCATTATCCTCAGATATAGAGTGTGACTTTGACCTATCTAGGAACCATCAGCTGTCATCTGCTGAGTTAGGCTCTAGGGATGACAAAATTATTAATTACATTCTTTTTATATGGTGTCAGTTAAAAAGTAAAAGGTAACCTGAGACATTGTGTATATATATATATAAGGCAAAGACAGTAGAAGATTATAGAGGAAACTCCAACAATCACATTATCTGCTATGGGCAGCACTTGGAAACTGTAGGGAGAACGAACTCCCATTTAACAGGAAGAGACCTCCAAAGGCAACAGGAGAGGGGCCTGATGGCTGAAGGCTCTGCCTCCCATGAACACTAGAGACAGAGAGGTGCCTCTCTGAGGTTTGTGTATGTGAGCCAATAAAGAGAACCTGGCGCTCTCAGAAGACCGGCGTAAGGAGAGTTTATACAACCAAAACTCTGGTCTGTTTCCAGATGTACATATTCATATGCAAACACCTAACTCTAAACATCCTCCATTTAATTTTGCTCAGAAACACAATTATTTTAAGGCAGAGACACATTGATAGAAACCCGACGGGAAAAGTGAGCGTTGAAAGTTGTAATGTGACTCTGCTTCCTCTGATGGACTCCGTCTCTCTCCTCCCAGGCGGGAGTCATAATCCAGGCTGACGTTTCTGTCATCTCCTCTCCCTCCTGCCTCGCGCTTCTATAATTAATCGCTGGTTGGTGGAGGTTACGGGAGCAGCGTCAGTCGGGGAGAAACAGGTAGAGGTCAGGGGGTCAAGTTATCACCGTGAGAAAAACACGGATCGTCTGTCAAAGGCGGAGACAGCTGAGAGAAGTGGGAGAGACGCAGAGTTCAGAGTGGCAGGGAGGAGGATCGAGGTCAATAAACAGCGGATAACAGGAAATCGGAAATGGCAGCAGCAGGAGAGGAAGGGTGGGATGTGAGGTACGGGGAGGAGGTGGGAGGAGGTGGGAGCGGCTGCAGCGCAAAGACAAACGCTTGGTTTAGCTACCGTTTACAGATTTCCCCTAACGTGTCACGCACAGGCAGTCATAACATGTTTCCATCTCAGGACGCGTCTTCTGATGAAAGTGGGCGTCGGCATCATTAGCCTTACACACCGAGGTTACTCATATCTGTGAGGTCATTGTTATGGCTCAAACATTCAGCTCACTCGTCATGTTCGCCGGCTGAAGAATGAAGAACTGGCTCAATCACGCTGAACATCGGATGACTACATCCTCGTGACAGCCATAAATCAGCCGTTGTTTTGCTGTCAGAGATGAACTGCAGGTAGTTGTGGTGACCAACGAGAGGCTGAGCATGCAGCATCTGCACCACCTGCCTAAATCACAAGGTGATCACACAGGTCACCTGCTGGGAGGCAACCTGTCTCCAAACAATGGCAGTCTGACTCAGACTGGGTTCAATTACACTCTGTGTTGCAAGTGATTGCATTTCAGTTTTTACATTTAGGCAGGTTGGCAACACTTACAATCATTGTGAGTCAGTCTTTGTTGATGAGAGTGACTCATGTGCAACAAACAGGGATCACATGGCTGCAGTGTTGGAGCCTGCACGGCTCCCTGTGCACTAACAAAGGATGGAGCGGCGCTGTTAGTATTTACTGCTTTAAATGATTTGGCACTTAAATATGTGGCGGATATGATAGTGTGCTCATGAACATACATACAATACTGATGCATTCTCATAAACATATAATTAATGCATTAAAAATACTGGAGCCAACATCTTCCTGCACCGTATTTGAATACTGTGACTGAAAGACATCGCCCCTCCAACTAATCATGTTTTGCATGTCTGGCCAGGAAGCAGACACATGTAGTGTGTCAAAAGTTACAGAACAGAAGTCGTGCAAACGCCCACCACGTCCTGCAGCTAAACAATAAGCTAACATTATACCAGCTAATGTTAGGCTCCTGAAAATCACAGATTCTGTCACAGTTTGGAGTTTTGTATTATTATTGAACTTTGATTTTGACATTATTTATCATTTCTGGTCTTTTGGTTTCAGCGTCTTCCTCAGTCTCGTGTTGTAGTCTTCCGTCGTGGACTGTGTGCGTAGACTCCAGGACGTGGAAGGTAAACTCAAAAACTGACCTTTATTGCTGTTGTAAGTCAATACAGGAAATAAACTACTGTAGAAGCAGAACACACAGCTGGGTGTGAGGGAGACGCTGAAATGAATACACCGAGGAATAACGAGGAAGACCAAACACACGAGGAACACAGCTGACATGAGTAACCACAACGAGACAGGGGAAGCAACAATACATTGACATAGGACAAAGGGTTAACCTTAATAGCAGCTAACAGAGGCTAACAGCAGCTAACAACGGCAAATAGCAACTAACAGAGGCTAATATCAGCTAACAAAAGCTAATAGCAGCTAACAAAGGCCAATAGCAACTAACAGAGGCTAATAGCAGCTTACCAACCAAAGGTTCGGCTATGCTCCATAACTCACCGCAGTATCAGTGTCACTGGACAGAAGTGAGCTTCACAGACTCTTTGACTCGTATCAGACTCCTGTCACAAAGTTTTACAGCCAAAGTAAATACAGGCGGACACCTCTTACCCGGCGCTGTCAGCTGAGGTAAACAGTGGACTGACAGCCATGCACCGCTAAGGAAAAACTTTGGGGTGGATCCAGTCCAGAGTCAGTAAAACTCGTTTGTCCTATAACAGCCACCATAGTAAGGATTACTCACCTGAATTGGGAGGGAAGACATAACTACGCTGACTGTCTTCCTGCTGTTTTATTGCTGCCTTGATGCACCAAAGTCTCTTTGGAGAAAACAACTGACCACGACACGTGAATTACACTTCTTCATCGGAGCTACACTGTATTCAGTTCAGTAAATAACCAAATCACAGCAACAGCTGCGTAACTTACGCCACACCTGGAACTCCATT
Source organism: Pelvicachromis taeniatus (assembly GCA_015108175.1). Taxonomy (NCBI): domain Eukaryota; kingdom Metazoa; phylum Chordata; class Actinopteri; order Cichliformes; family Cichlidae; genus Pelvicachromis; species Pelvicachromis taeniatus. The sequence continues at coordinate 5,591 of VURO01039818.1, forward strand.
TTAACCCTGTGCCGCGACCTTCTACATACCCTCCTCATAAATTCAAGTACACAGCAGGCGAACGAATACCACCGTGACATGAATGGCGTGGAAGGTTGCGGTGTACGGATAAACGCTGTTTCCAGTTCGGACGTAGAGCCTAAATCAAGTTTAAGCGATCACAGACCAAGTCCCCGTCTTCACAGCAACCATTGCAACTTTAATGCACGCCATCACAGCGATGTTGCCGCGGTCTCCAGCTGCTGTTTCATATGACTGTAGCATAAGCCAACCAGCACACGCACACATGTGTGTTTGTTTCAGGAGTGATAGTGAACGCATCACAGCACAATAAGAAACAAACCATCAATAAAATAAAGACTCACTTTTTACTCTCTAACATGCACACACACACACACACACACACACACACACAATAAATGTCCTGAGGGGCCGATAGAGAAGGCCGATCTTTCATTAGTGGGGCAACACGCCTGATTAAACTCCTCGTGGCCACACACACACACACACACACACACACACACACACACACACACACACACAACACTGCGCTGGACTGATCAATGATTAATGATTGGACCTGCAGGGAGAGCGAGCAGGAGGCTCCTGTGATGTGTAGTGAAACAAATAAGTGTGTGTGCATCTAAAGAAAGACACAATGAGGGAGGAAGGAAGGATCAGTGGTGTGAAATGAGACAAATGAGTGTGTCGGGGGCTTTGTGTATGTGTGCGTTCACTGTAGTGTGAAGCTGTCCTTCCATAGCTGTTTGGCTATTGATCTGCGTTTGTTTTCTCTGTGTGTGTGTGTGTGTGTCAGTCTGGAGTCCTGACACACACCGAGTCGGCGGTCATCGTGTGTGGACAGCCGTCACCTGTAGCTCTTCCTGTGTGGCTCTTTCAGCGTGTCAAATCGCAGCTCTCTCATTGGCTCCCTTTTCATTCTTTTTCATCTTTTGTGCAGCCGAAACTTTGTAGTCATGTTTGTCACATGAGACAGATGACCAACACAGAACATGGTCGGCTGCTTCGGTCTTAGTTCCGTCTCCTTGTTTGACATCGTCAGCGATTTCCAGCTTCGAGCACTCCTTCAGGTCAAAGATCACTGTGACCGCCATGCCTGGTACACAAGCTTAGCCTTTATCTCGTCTGACTGTACAAAACGGCAGTTTGGCACGTTCTGGCAGAAGAGCCCCTTTGGATGACGCTCCACAATAAGCTGTTCTTACATAAAAGTCTTTGTTTCACAGTTCTTTAGAAATGGCTCGAAGACACCGTCCCAGTTCAATCCTCCTCCTTCGGTCTTCACCGAGCTCCTTGGACTTCCCCTCTGTTCGGAGCATCGGTCGTTATGCTGCAAAGAGAAACTAGCATTGAGCAGCTGATAGGCCTTGGCCATGTCAAGTTAAAAGATACTGTAGAACCATCAGCATGACCTGGAAAAAAAAAAAACATTCAAAGAAATCATTGAAGGCCCAGAATTACCATGACGTCCATGTCCATGATGAGTGGACCAACCCCTGACCACACCTGCACCTGCACCTGCACAAACTCCTGCTCCGTAGCCTCGCGTGTTTCGGCTGTCTCGTGTTGATTGGCTCTAGTCAATAAAAGTCTAGAAACCAGAGCTTACCAAACACAAGAGCGTTAACGTCACACCAAAGCAGCTACTGTGATAGGCTGGAGGAAGACGTGCACACAAAGACCTGGAAAAGAAGCCTTTAACTACTACTGATAACAATCAGTTTTAAACACGTCACGAGAATTAAACGCATTTGAATGAAAGTGTCCAACTTCATGGCAAACTGCAGACTTTCCTCAGCTTTAGTAACCGCTCTCACATCGTCCTGCACGAACACACGCTTTGCTCCGCATCGTGTCGTCACATTAGTGTGTTTGGGGCTAAACTGACTGGCTTTGTAGCCACTCTGGGTGACCTTTAGAGTGTAACGGTGCCTGGGAACATGAGGAAGCTTGTTACCATTTGAGTTTTTGTCAGATAAAATAAAAGTAAGCATTTATCAGACAGCTGGTCACTGAAATGAACATTAAAAAAGAGACAGCTACGATACCACTGTGGTCGTGCTGACTGACACGCAGCCCGCGCACGTCGTCCATTCCTGCGTGAAGAAACCGTGTTTTTGGTCGCAGCGTTCGCAGCTGTGAGATGAGTCAGCGATCACACCTGTTTGGCATTTGAGTGGAGTCGGGTCGTTGTGATAACGTGACCGTGTGGAGCCGGGTAGCTTCAAACGGAGGTGAATAAACATCAGACACTTTGAGTTTAGCTGGACAGAAATGAGTAAATGTATTAAAGTGTGTGGAGATCAAACTACGGCGCGTTGCTTCACCGAGTGTAGAAAAAGGGTTTGATCCGCAGCCCGTGTCGGCCCGCTGGCCCCAACCAGCCGTCTCATTGGGTTTAATAAGGCGCAGCGTGTTAACGAGTGAAGCCAAACCTCTTACCTCTAACTAATAAGCGCTCGTTCCATGTTTGCGTCCCACGCAGAGGAATGCAAACGCGTTTTCTGTCAGCATCACAGAGAAATTCAGTCCTTTGGTTTCAGGCCTTCAGACCTTCTCACACCTGCACATCAGGTGAGGATGGCAGCTTGTGAACAGAGCGTGCCTCTCACTTTTACACCACAGAGCTTCCAGTAGTTGAAACACCTTCAGCAAAGACTGCAGTGACCACACGTATGTACAAATAACTTTATTACCGAGAAAGCTAACGGTGAGAGAGGCTTCCACCTGCAGCTACATGTGCTTTGCTCTCCTCCAGAACAACAAAAATAATAATTACATTAGCTTAAAAATACTTAAAGGCAGGTAAAGTACACTAACACGTCAGGTTATTTATACTGTAAGCTAATATTAGCAGTGCATACGAAGGTCAGGTTGGGCATCATTGTGAGGGAAAATAGAATATTTGCGCCTCAGCCTGGAGCGTTAGTCGTGGCCTGAATTATAAGGTTTTACCAAACAACGATAACATGCCACAAACAAACCTTCAGAAATTCAAAGTACAGAAGAATAATGAGTTTAACTTGAAAATATCAGAGGAACGTGTTCTAGGCTGGAATCCCTCCGAGGCTCTGAGATCAGCTCTCACACACAAACGTCTGCTTCAACTTGAAAAACATGAGAAGTGAAACTTTTTGCAACAAAACCAAAAAAAACGAGCCAAACTTGCAGATGTGCAGCAGGTCGGCGTGGCGTGTACGTGTCATCTGCACGGGCGCGTCCCGGCGGCGGGAGGGTTTGATCTGCGGCCTGTGTCCGCGCTCTGGCTGCAATGAGCCGTTTCATTGGCTTTAATCAAGCGGAGCGTGCCAGCAACTGTCAGCTAAGGCGTGACGCCAAACCTCCCCACGTGCTCCAGACTGGAGAAGAAAAAGAAAATGAGCCAGGGGCCTCAGACAGCGAGCCCCCCCCCCCGGCCATAAGGAGCCCATTATGCTCCCGTGTGTCACGCAGCCATTTTTGTGGCATCTCGGTGGCACACTGTGGCGTCTGTAAAGGCCCGGCGGAGCGCTGGCACACGGCGGCCGGGCCACGCTGCTAAATCCCATTAGAGCCTGTCCAGAGGACACGAGGCTGCCAGCGGCTGTCAGTCATCGTCAGGCTTTCACCTCCGGGAGCAAACACTTTTAATTACCCTTAAAAACAAGAGTGACGAGCTTCAATACATCAAACGCCTCACGGACGCTACAGCCACGACGCGCTGAGCTAACCCTGGGACGGAAACTAGAGGCTTGGTCCGTCTTCCTCAGGCCGTCGATGGCTGGAGACCGGAAGCTATGTTTATTCATGTTTAGCTGAACGTGCGTCACAAGAGGAACAAAACAAAACTTTACAACATGATTTCTCCCATAAAGCGTGGTTTAAGGCGCAGCCTCAGGACCCCAGCTGGAAACAGTAACGTCGTTCCAGGGGCCCGGGGCGAGGCGAGGTCAGAGATGTGGTAACCATCATATCCTCTCCTCCACCCGTCCCCTCAACATCCACCTGTGGAGAAGCAGGGAGACACTGTGCCCTTTGCTGGAACACAGAAGAGACCAAACAACTGTGCTCGTCACAGCCTGGACGCTTCAGCTGGATCTGGAGGGATTTCTAAAGATGCTGCGAGCTTGAGGCGTGGATGTGTTGAGCCTGGACGCAGAAAGGAGGACGCAGGTTTTCTCAGACAAAGCGGACGATTAAGTCTGAAGCACAAATGTGTTGCAGAATCACAGTTACCTGAAATACGCGAGAATATTTCAGATAAAGTGAAAACAGCCACATGAACAAGGAGATCCTGTATGAGCGATCATAAGGAAAATGTGTAAGAACGATGAACGCGGCAGAGTCTTCCTCACTGAGCTCGCCTGTGTTTCATCACAGAAAACAGATGAAATCATGAAGTTTGAGGACGTCTTTGGTCCTCAAACCACATGTTTGACATCCTTTTCGGTTTTGTGTGATTTTATTGTAACTTTACTCTTCAGCTGTTATACAAATGAGCCGTTTTCACTGCTGTTCATCGAATTAATGATGAACTGAAATGAAATGTTGACGTTTTTAAATGTATTCGCATGAAATTGGTCGAATGACTGTTCAGCTGTTCCGTGTTGGGAGTCGAAACACGTCAGTCACCAACACCTGCGTGCTGATGGAAACAAAGTGTGCACGCTCACACGACCACACAAATACTAGTTGTTGTTTTTAATGCTAAAATGTTTCTCCGCAGTGACGTCATTGTGGCCTGACAAAAGTTTGCTTTTTTTTTTGTTTTGTTTTAAAAATAAACACTATTATTGGAACACTTTAAACAGATCCACGCGTGCAGAAACTGGACGTGAAGTTTGTGTGAGTGAAACTTCACGAAGCGGCTGCTGGCGCTCTTCCTCCTCCTCCTCCTCATCGGCCCTCAGCGGCGCACTGAGCCGCTTCTAATCCTCTTTTGATGAACTCGGTTAATCGACTTCCAGCTGCGCATTTGGCAAAGTTCATTAAGCAGCACACGACCCTGTCCACGCCCCCGAAGGACGCAAGGCGCGTCCCGTGGCCCCCCACTCCATAAATTCGCCCATCAACGCCGACAAACTTGAAGGGTCCCGGTGAGGCTCAGCGGCTGTGGCCGTTTGGTGAAGGAGGAGAAGGAGACAAGAAGAGGAGAAGGAGGAGAGCAAGAAGAGGAGGAGAAGGAGACAAGAGGAAAAGAACGAGACAAGAGGAGGAGAGCAAGAAGCAGACAAGAGGAGAAGGAGACAGGAGGGGGAGAGGAAGAAGGGGAGAGAGGAGGAGGAGAGGAGCAGAGATGCCTCCGCGTAAAAGCCTCTTCGTTCCCTTCGTGTCCGTGGACTCTGAGTGTGGTCCCGGTCCCGCGGCCTCGGCTCTCCACGCGGACCTCCACGCGCTGCTGCATCGGAGCCGCACGCCGGAGCGCGCCGGGGACTACCGGGACCCCCCGCGCGCCATCGTGGAGCTTCGGCTCGGTCCCGCCGGGGGCGCGCTGCACTACCTGCCGCCGGACACGAGCGCTCTGGAGCGCGCGCAGAGACGCCGGCGCCTCGCGGCCAACGCACGCGAGCGGCGCAGGATGCTGGGGCTGAACGTGGCCTTCGACCGGCTCCGCAGCGTCATCCCCAACACGGACAGCGACCGGAAGCTGTCCAAGTCGGAGACCCTGCAGATGGCGCAGATCTACATCTCCACCCTCAGCGAGCTGCTGCAGCAGGGCGCGGGCGGAGCTCCCAGCCCGGGCACCGACAAAGCGCCGGCGGCCGGAGACCCGCCGCGGCCGGAGAGACACTTCCACACGGCCAGGAGCAGCGGCGGGGGCCCGGGCTGCTCCGAGGAGGACGTGCGTGAATATGCGTGAGTCGTTCTTCAGCAGCATCAGGAGCACAAATGTGTTTCATGTGTTCAAGGACTCCAACTGGGCTCACGTGCAGGACGGCAGAAAGAAAAACTCTGTGCCAGAGTTACTCAAAGTATCAACTTTTATTATTTTAAAATTATGTACAGGTAACCAAAGACATCGGTCTGCAAATTGGTACAAAGATCAAGTTTTCCTGCAGCAGGCGGCTCGTTAAGAAGCGGTCTGTCCGTCCAAACAACAACACGACTGGGAGAAAGGCTTAGAAAAAGAAAAAATAGAATCAGATTCAGAAAAGTAGAGTCTACCGTCTAAATTTAAATTTAACCCCGGCCCACCTGTGACCCCCCCCCCCCCCCAACACCCCCCCCCCCCCCCCCAA
>VURO01039838.1:0-12839 GCA_015108175.1 Pelvicachromis taeniatus
TTGATAAAGTAGTCAGTCACTGTCTCTTTACTGTTTCGCTAGCTTAGCCTAGCTCGTAGCCAACTTGTTAGCAGCATGGCCTCTTCACCTGTCTCTCCTGCACTTTCCTGCTCATTGTGTCAGATGTTTAGTTACTCCTCGGCCTGCTTTAGCAGTAATGATACCTGTAGTAAATGTAGCTTATTTGCAGCTCTGGAGGCCAGGATCACTGAATTGGAGACTCGGCTTCGCACCCTTGATTCACCCGTAGCTAGCCAGGCCCCTGTAGCCGGTGCAGCCGAAGGTAGCGTAGGCCCCGCTAGCTGTTCCCCAGCAAGCCCGACGCAGCAGGGCGGCTGGGTGACGGTGAGGAGGAAGCATAGTCTCAAACTGAAGCCCCAGGTACACCACCAGCCTGTTCATGTGTCTAACCGCTGTTCCCCACTCGGCGACACACCCGCTGGGGATCAAACTCTGGGAATTGGCGATTCTGTTCTGAGACATGTGACGCTAGAGACACCAGCAACCATAGTCAATTTTATTGTAGGGTCTACCTTACAGTGTAAAGCGTCTTGAGGCCACTGTTGTTGTGATTTGGCGCGGTGTCAATAAAACTGAATTGAATTGAATTGAAAGAAGGAAGCCAGGATAGAGACATGCTGTGGAAGAGAGCCAGAGATCAATAACAAGGATGCCTCAGAGCAGAGAGGCCTGTGAGTGGACTTCAGCTGGGTTACACCGGGTTAAAGTACTGCCCCTCTGTAGGCTTCTGGATTTGGCCAATTGGGAAAAACTATGCTTTTAAGGAGAGGGCCTTAAAAATAAAGGACCTGAAATTATTTTTAAGGAGACAGAAGATAAACTGATAATAAAGTAAGAAACAGAAAGTAGAGAGCAGGAGAATAGATCCGCTGTAAAATGATGTCTTATGGTAACGTTTTGTCTCAGCTGCACAGACTCAATGCACAGAAGGAAATCTCAGTAGAGCTGTGGTTACACCAGCGACGGTTAGTGGATCCTCTCCAGCTCACCCTGCTGCCCTGCAGTGACCTGTCATGTGACCTGCAGTGACCTGTCATCTGCCCTGCAGTGACCTGTCATGTGACCTGCAGTGACCTGTCATGTGCCCTGCAGTGACCTGTCATGTGCCCACTTTATTTAGCTTCTTCAAACTGGAGCTTTACCCAGCAATCATCAACAGGATGCTGTGAGCAGTCAAACAGCAAAACTAGCTGACGTCCATATTTGCGTGCGAGCAGCGCGTCAGCCGTTCAGCCGTGTGGGATGGTGCTTTAGAGTACACGACTTGTCCCTGTGCAGGATCAGCTCCCTGGAGCAAAGGTCACCTGGACTGCTGACGTTACTGGTGTGACCGCACTTTACTGCGGTTTCTTCTGCACGTGTTTTAGGGACAGTTTGGCTTGAACTGCGTGATATTTCCCCATCAGGCGTGTACTCGGTGATTGCTCGCCTGGAGCCAATGGGAGAAGCTCGAAGCACAGCCGAGCTTTACCTGTCAGGCAAAGGTCTGTACATCTTTTAGACATTACTGACATCAGCGTGATGTCATCAGCGTGACGTCAGCAGCTTCAGTAACACTTTTGTACTTTGTCCTTTCACAGAACTTGGGTTAGGGAGGGTTCCTCAGGGTGAGTATCTTAAACAGTGCAGCAAATAAACGACAGTAAAGCTGAACACGTCCTCACACAGCGTCACCATTTTACAACACGGTCGCGGGCGCACGGTCGCGGGCGCACCGCTCCTTTCTGGTTCCACAAGCGTCACGACTCCATTCCTCAGATTTTAGTCACCACAGCCGCCCGCTGCCAACAAGGCTTTCAGTTAAAAACCACCTCGAGACATGAGCCACTGCACCATCGTGCACTGTGGTTTTATAACAAGTGTTGGGTTTTACTGTCAGAGCATTCAAACCAGTAACAACAACAACAACAACAACAACAACAATAACAATAATAATAATAATAATAATAATAATAATACGAGTATTTGTGGCCTTTAGACATCCCCGACTCAGCCGTTCACGTGTCAGAGGCAGCGTCCATGCTCGTGTCCACAGGTGAGTGTGGGACCGTGTCATCACTATATCGGTAACGCTGCTCGTCTTCGCACATTTACACGATTGTTTTCTACCACAAGATTCCTGCCAGTTTGGTCGCTTTGAGGAGCGCGCACGAGTGAAAGGTACAGCGCTCAGCACTAACTGACCTCATGTCTACGGTTTGTGTGACGAAATGTGAACTCAACATTAAACCGTGTTCTTTAACCATCATCACCCTCACCTTCGTCCTCCTCCTGTAACCTTTATCCTGAATAACTGCGTGCTCATTTCCAACATCACCTGAGCGACTGTTTCACCTGAGCCGTGCAGACGAGGCTCACGCCACTGTTTAAGAGCAACATTCAACCACGCAGCCACTTTAATCATGCACACTTCTTTAATCATGCACACTTCTTTAATCATGCACATCAATCATTTGATGTCAGATTTATAAACTTGTGTTTTATTAGAAATGAAAGCGACGTTTCTAAAATTGGATCGTCTCACCTCAAACGTTGAATCTGATCAATAAAAAGTCTTTTGAAATCCAGAATTGTGGCATTTTATCTGAACTATGTGACGTTCACCACCTGCTCGTGGTCTGCACACCCGTCGGTCTGACGTCTCACAGCTGAATGTGTTCAGTACTCGTCTGCCTCAGGTGTCAGGACTATAATGACTGTTTTGTCTCGATGATGTTGCGTGCTCACCCGTCTTCCTCTTTCTTCATCACCTGTTACTGTCTTTCATTCCCAGCAGCTCTGAGGACTTGCAGCAGCCTTTGCATGTGTCGTTCTTTTTCTCAGTTTATTCGTTTCTTCCTCACCAGGAGAGAAAGAAGCGGTTGAAGAGACTGTGGAGTGGACTGAGGTTGAGGGCAGAGGAGGAGTCCCTGAAGGTATAACTGCGAACGGCTTCTGGCTGTTCGTAAAGCTACGAGCTGAAACACAACGAGGTCACTGACTGTGATGTTTGTCTGCCACTCAAATGCTTCAAACAGCAGCTGCTGCTCCTCTCAGCTGTTACGCTCGTGCGTCTGCATGCTCCCTGGTCTGGGCTCATCTCTGTGGTTGTTCTGTTCTTCACCTGCCTTCACGCTCTTATTAACCTTCACCGGAGCTTCCATGCAGTACATTTAGAGTAGTAGTAGTAGTAGTAGTAGTAGTAGTAGTAGTAGAGGGTAGAGCTTGGCTGAACTAGTTTTAATGTTACCTTTCTTGATCTTTCAAGCTCCTGAGATTTACAGGATGCCAGAGGAGAAACCCTCTGAGCCTGAAGCTCCGCCTCCACCTGCGGTCAAAGGTATCTACAAATATCTGTTCTTCGTATCACGTTTGTGTTCTTATTCGTGTGGTGTGTGTCTCGTTGGTGTGTTCCATCTTTTCTTGTCACATTATTTCCATTCTTCTTTTTGCCCAAAGAAATAATAATAAAGAGACGTTGATGTTGGCTTTGATGTGGTGACAAACTGAAATGCGTGATAATGTTTTAAAGTACCTGAAGCAAAGAAGCCTGAAGCCCCCGCTCCACCTCCGAGAGAGGAGCGTCCAGCGCCACAAGGTAATGTTGATGATCAGTGAGTCGCTAAAGACGTCTTATGTGATGTGTTTGACTCTCACATGTTGATGGAAACGACGTCAGTTACACATCTTTACCAGAAAGCATCATCCTCTTACATCAGCTTCATCAAACGAAGGTTGTTTACACTGTAGCTACAGCTTTAGTCAAGGCTTTGTAGCACAAACTCACTAACTTTAGGATGAATATGAAAGTTAAACTCTCTTTCAGATCTAATTTCACTTCTTAGGCTTTTTTGTCTCGTTGTCTGAAGTGTTGTCTTGCGGTTCTTACAATGCGTCAATAGCATTGAGTTCTTGCTGTCGGGCTGTACGTGTCTCCTCTTTGCCCCAACCTCTTAAAACTGTGTTTCCTGTCTTAAATGATGGTAATATTTCTCTGTTAACATTGAAGAACCGGTAGTCTTCACCCAGCCTGAACCTTACCAACCCAAACCAGCAACACCAAAACTGGTTCCTTCAGAGGCTGAAGTGGGACCTGTGGAACCTGTGGAACCTGTGGGACCTGAGCCTGAAGTGGAACCTGTGGAACCTGTGGGACCTGAGCCTGAAGTGGCTCAAATTAAGCCCGAGTTCCAAGAACCAGAAGCTGCCCCCACTAAGAAAACACCAGTGGCCCCCAAACCAACAGGTAATGTAACGACCACTTAGCTTTTCTGTTCCATCCCAAGTTCTTCTCATTTAGTTTCATGTTGCTGTGATCTAAGTGTGCACTAAGTGTGTCCCGACCTTGCTCTGTAGTGTGGACCACATGTGGTGTTTGGAGTGTTTGAACATACATTGCTTTGGTGTAAAAATAACAAATGTAACATTTTTTATCATGAAAATAACTTCATGATAGTTAGCAGGCTAGGCTGTGTGCTGCACTGTGATTGTGTCTTTCTCCAAGCACTCGATAGAGTGGACTTGATGTTGTCAGTGTTGACGGCATTGTGGTTGCCAGTAGGGTACTGATTCATATGCACTGTCTTTTCCTTTAAAGTACCAAAACCACCAAAGTCAGAAGAACCTGTACTTCAACCAAGTGCAGTCCTTGCGTCTCCATCATTGGAACGTCTTCCGACTGAAGGTATAGATTGTTGTGTTGCTTCTTTTTCTAATCTTTCCTACTTTGACATCACTCGTTAAGAGTGTATCTTTGATTCCATGTTAATCTTAGTTGTTAGCAGTTGGATAAAAAAATACACAATCTTCTCTTAAGTGCAAGAAACACCAAGACCAGAAGAACCTGTACCCCAACCATCTGCACCCAAATTTACGCCACCAAAAGTTGCAGATGTCCCAGTTAAAGGTGTTACAAAGAGTTTCTTGATAGGTTGCTGTGTTGTGCCAGTTTCTTTTATATTTGTTATTATAACTTTTGCTTTTTTGAAAGATCTTACATGAACATCTTTCAGCATGCTAAGCACTCGTTAGAGTGTGACTACAAATTTTTGGTATTAGAAAAAAAATCTTAAATCTTAAATAATTGTTCTTTTAAGCTGGTTTAGAGCCAAAGATACACGAACCTCCAAGAAAACCACATCTACTGGCTGAAAAACATCAGCAGGAAGCAACTGAACCAAGGGAACTGGAAGCTCCAGAAAAGACCAAGGCTTCTGAGGAACCAAAGAAGGTTCCTGAAGCACCAAAGAAGGTTCCTGAAGCACCAAAGAAGGTTCCTGAGGAACCAAAGAAGGTTCCTGAGGAACCAAAGAAGGTTCCTGAAGCAGCAAAGAAGGTTCCTGAAGCACCAAAGAAGGTTCCTGAGGAACCAAAGAAGGTTCCTGAGGAACCAAAGAAGGTTCCTGAGGAACCAAAGAAGGTTCCTGAAGCACCAAAGAAGGTTCCTGAAGCACCAAAGAAGGTTCCTGAAGCAGCAAAGAAGGTTCCTGAAGCACCAAAGAAGGTTCCTGAAGCACCAAAGAAGGTTCCTGAGGAACCAAAGAAGGTGCCTGAAGCACCAAAGAAGGTGCCTGAAGCACCAAAAACTGTTCCAGAAACACTGAAGAAAGTTCCAGAAGTAGCAAAAATAGTTGTGGAAGAACCACAGAAGGTTCCAGCAGCACAGATTGTAGAACGATCAGCAGAGCCAGTGAAAGATCTAGGAGTGTCAGCAGAGCCACAACGTTTGGAAACACCAAAACAACAACCACAGGCCAAAAAGTCTCAAGGTAGATATGTCTGTCAATACCATTTGGTTGGTCTTACAGCCACTTACCACTAACTCGTCTTGACCTGTTAACAAAATATGTTGAAATGCTGTAAGCTAAGCCTTCAAAGGATTTGCTATGGTTGTGTGTTGTCCTGTATGTTCACTGTCACTTCATATCGGTTATCAAAACAGTCAAACAAAGGGGGGCACCAACAGCTCTAGCTAAACCAAAGCTGGAGGCGAGCACGCCAGTCAAAGGTATGCTTTGACTTTCAAAGGTTCCCCATGGATTAGCACTTTTATGAATATTTTTAGAACATGACTAGATATGTTTGCTTCTAAAATCAGATGATGTCGTTGCTTCTGGAAAAGTAGAAGAGCAGCCAAAGGCCATAGGAGCTCAGCAGAGAGGTAGAAATTCATAGCACTAAGTCATAAAATAAGGGCCATAGTTGGATATGTACCACACTAAAGTGTCTGTTTTTCTGTCTTGGGGGGTTTTCTTGTGTGTCTGTGTTGTGTTTCCTTCTTGGCCACCGCTCCATGGTGCTTTTCTTCAATCTTGGGTAATATTTTAGAACTTGTCCCAGTTCCTCTGAAGACTCATCTGAAGCCCACAGTCGGGGTTGAAAGCAGAAAGGAGTGTCCTGCAGAAAAAGGTCTTGAAGAAAGGGTTTCTCTTACAGAAGCTGGCTACAGGAAACAGGAAGTTAACACATGTGAAGGACAAGTCAACGAGTCAACTGCAAGACAAGAAACCATTTTGAAAATTGAGCTAATGGAACAAATTGAAAAGACAAAGGAGATGGTTTCAGTATCATACAGAGAAGATCATCAGGTGGAAATGATCGAGCCACCAAAAACAGTGGAGTGGACGGGACCTCACAAACCTGAGAAAACCGGGAAAGGAATGTCTCTGTGCTCTGCTTCTCCAACTCGAGAAGGATCTGCCCGTTCTCCTGTGGAACAAGATGTCACACCTCCACCTGAAGTGTCTCATGGTTGGCACAAAAAGGTTTCTTCTCCTGATGTTGGTGTTGCATCAGAAACAGAGGCTTACAAGAAAACATGTCACGAGAGAGAGCCCAACGAGGCTGACCGCCCTACTGCGAATGTTACTGAATCAGTACATCAGGAAGACTCTGCATCGGAGGAACCTACGTCTAAAAAGGTCACCACATCAAAGAAGCCCAGAGCAGAAGTAATTTGTTTGAATGGGTCTGTTGAAGGTAAAGCAGATGTTCTCCAAACCACTGTTCCTCACCCTGCAGCAGCTTCTCCTACAATGGTGTCTTCAAGTCAAGACATCGTGAAAACTAAAGCCTCCATGAATGAAGACAAGCCAGCTCTAGTAGCCAGCTCATCCATTAAACAAAGTAGGGCTGGATCTCGCTTTGCTACAGCTTCACCTGAGGAGCGACGCCGTTCAGAGGAAGACGTTTCTCCAGCAAACAAGTCCGCTCTGCCGACCCCCCGCAGCTCGCCTGCACTCTCTGAGGCGGTTCTTGGCCTAATACAAGCTCTACCGCTCGAAGAAGGCACTCCTCTCGAGAAACCTATTCCTTCTGCTCCAACGACAACATCTCAAGTCAGGCCTGAGATTCAGTCATCGAGCGTTCCTGTCCAAAGACAAAGGTCTCCATCTTTGAGAGCTTCTGGGGAAGCAGACAACACTGCAGCTAAAGCTACGCCGACAAGACCGGACGACACGACCGCAAGACCGAGGACCGAACCACGGACTCTGGATGCAGGTATCAGAGCCACACAGGCTCGCCATGAGCTCTCTTAAACTTGCACTCATCACGACTAACAAGCTTGGTCCGTATTAAGCTTAACGATGGCTCGAGCCAGTCTCGGTCTGTAGCCTCTTTTACTGCTGGGATGTTGTTTTCATGCATCATCTTCCTCATCTTTGTCTTTGTCTCTGACTTTTGGAGAAATGTGTCTAAAGCGTCTGACGTTAGTCTCGGCTGACTGTGCTGTTGTCTCGTTGTGACCTTGTATTCCTAAAGTGCCTCCTCCTGAGGAGAAGAGCCCATCTGCACTAGCACCAAAGCCTTCACCTCCTCCTGAGGAGAAGAGCCCATCTGCACCAGCACCAAAGCCTTCACCTCCTCCTGAGGAGAAGAGCCCATCTGCACCAGCACCAAAGCCTTCCCCCCCTGCTGAGCAGAAGCTGCCCCCCCCTGCAGGTAGCCTGTTCAGTTTGCATGTTCCTCATCTTCGCTCAGTCTTAGCGTTTTCTGATGTCCAGCTCTGCTTCTGTCCCTGCTGTCTAAGTCCTCTTCACATGTCCATGTCTGATGAACTCACTGTGTGTCGGTTTGCACTGACCAAGCTTACTGGGTTCTTGGTCGTGACCTTGGCGTCTTGTATCCCTAAAGTATCTCCCCCAGAGGAGAAGAGACCATCTGCACCAGCACCAAAGCCTTCAGCTCCTGCTGCTCCTGCTCCTGCTGCTCCTGCTCCTCCTGCTCCTGCACAGAAAGTAGCCCCCCCTGCAGGTAGTTTCTTCATTCCGTTTTGTTTATTGTTGTGTGGTGGTCTTTCTGTTTGGTTTCGTGTGGTGGGTGCTAACCGCCTCGTGGTTGCGTCACTTGCTGGCTGTTGTCAGTCCTCTCTGGTGTCTCCACTGACCACGTGGTACTGTTGGTCATGATCTTGGCATCTTCTCTTATGATTATTTCCTTCAGAGGAGAAGAAACCATCTGCTCCAGCACCAAAGCCTTCAGCTCCTGCTGCTCCTGCTGCTCCTGCAGCTCCTGCTGCTCCTGCAGCTCCTGCTGCTCCTGCTGCTCCTGCACAGAAAGTAGCCCCCCCTGCAGGTACTTCTTTGGTTTGTTATGTAAAAACTCTCCATGTTGTCATATCCTGTTTCTGCCCGAGTTTCCTTGCTGTGGTCCGTGTTGTCCATGTAAACCGTTGGTCCTTCTTCACATCTTTACTCTGTCTGTTCCAGTTTGTTGGCACCTTCATGTCTTCTCTCTTGGTCATAATCCTTGATATTTTGTACTTCTAAGTGTCTCCTCCTGAGGAACAGAAGGTCCCTCCACCAACAACCAAGCCAGCGGCAGAAAGGCTGGTTCCCCCTGCAGGTAGTTGTTTATCATTGATCCCATGGCCTGTCCTGTTTGTCCTGCATGTCAGAACTCTGTTGTGTCTGACCGACAGTCACTTCTGTAGCTTTGGATGCTTCGTTCATCTGTCTGTCGGTTGCTTGTTGCCCAGATCTTTGCCAGTGATTTAATCATGTTGGCATTCTTGTAGCTGAAGCTGCGTCGTTGGGGAAGGAAGCTCCTGCGCCAGCCGTAAAGGCTGCAGCTGCTGCGGTACCACAGGAAGTCTCTCCGCCCGAAGGTAACGTCTGCTCTTATGTTTGTCTTTGAAGCATTTCAATGTCTCGGCTTCGATCTTCATGCCAAACAAACTTAGCTTGTCCTGTTTACATCTGTTGGTCTGTCCACTACAGTCCCACTTTAACCCAGTTCACTTCTTTAATATTAACATGGGGACTTCTTCTCAAATCTCACTGTTTCTGCTGAAAACAATGACACAACCCTAAAACGAGATGCATGCCGCAGCCTCCGCCCCTCAAACACATTAACCCTCTTTGGCTTTGAGCCTTTAGGCTGACACTCTTTGTACTGTTTGTACTTATAATGATCTTATATAATTCTTTGCAGACAAGGAGCCAGTGTCAGCGCCTGGACCAACAAAAGGTACGCAAATTATTAACCTTTTTATTTGCAAAAGAAAACAAAAGTACAACCTGCTTCAGTGTAGCCTTTTTCATGTGTCAGTTGTGTGATTCTGTGTTGTATTGTAGAAACTATTTGATTATTTTCTGTCTTGTTATGGTGACCTTATAAAAGGTGTATTTGCTGCCCAAACCACAGTGCCACCTCTTAAGCAAAAGGGTAAGATTCCTGTTCAGGAGGCAAAAGCACCTGAATCACCTAAGCTGAAGAGTAAGTTCACCCGAATACCGAAAGAGGAAGAACCAGAAGCAGAGGTCATTAAGCTGAAGAAGGTTCCAGTGAGACCTCCAGAGCCAGAGAAACAAGTGGTAACTCATAAGGCAGCCGTGACGAGGCATCGCGATCCGGAACTCACAGTTCACGGGCTTCACGACAGAGACGATCGGGAGATAATCACAGTTGGTAGAACTGAACGAGTCTTCACTGCAGACGAGCAAACAGTTCAGTTAAGTCATTTTGAGGAAATGGAAAACCTTACGGTTGTGCAGAAAACAGAACCTGGCGAATGGACAAGAACCCCAAAACCTCCGAAAGACGAGGCGCCAGAGGAGCCGCGCGTCGCCACGAAGAAAATCACGAAATTGCCAAAAGCAGATGAGCAAAAAGAATCAGTAAGACTAAAAGCATTTGGACGAATCGGGAAACAAGATGAAGAACCGCAGACAATCAAACTACAAAAGGTGCCACCTAAAGCCAAGGAGCCTGAGAGGGAAGTCGTGACTCAGACCGTTGAAGTGACGAGGCACTATGATGCTCAACTGACAGCTCACAAGCTTCGCCATAGAGCGGAGCGGGAGTTGGTCACAGCTGAGAGGAAGGAAGGAGTCTTCACAGCAGCTGAGGAGACACCTGAACGCAGCTTTGCAGAGGAACCGGAGAAACTGGAGGCAGAAGATGAGAAATCAAGATGGGCAAGAGCCCCAAAAGCCCCCGAAGAAGGTGAACCCGAGTCAGATTTAAATAAAAAGAAAGTCAGAAAATTACCAAAGAAGGACGAGGATCAGGAAGTAGTTACACTGAAACCATTTCAAAAACCTCAAAAACAAGAAGCCGCTGAACCTCCAAGAGCTAAGACAGAAGCTGAGGCAAAACCAGACAGTGGGCGTAGTCCTTACAGGAGAGGCGAGGTGGCACCGAGAGACCAACCCACCACTGCTGCCAAACACCACAACGACCATGACGCTCCACTGACCGATGACAGCGCATCTCCTGATAGCAACAAAGACCAGAAGGAAATCCCACACGAGAAAAAGGCTGATCAAGTACCCAAAGATGCAGAATCTGCCCAAAAGATCCGCGCAAAGCCTAAAATGATTTCTACACCAGATAAGGAGAACGAGCAGGTTGTGTTGAAACCATTCACTAAAATCACCAAGCCTGAAGAAAAGCCAGAACAAGCATCAGAAGGAAAGAAAAGGCCCGTGGACACAAAGGAACCCAGTCAAGCAACGCAAGAGCTGAAGGAGCAACTTCAGGAAGCCGAGAAGACTGTAAGACCTGAGGAGAAGGACACACCAGCCGAGGAGCCCAGGCCTCCCAGGCAGAGAGAGCAAGAGAGGCAGAGTCCTCAACAACAAACAGATACCCCGAAGAAAGGTCCAGGAGTCACAGAGACCCCTTCACCCAAAGTCAAGACAGGTAACGACAAGGCTGAAGAGCAAAAGCCCCTCAGACCTGTGGAGCAGCTGAAGAAGGTGGAGCTCAAAAAGACCCCATCGGCCAGGATGGAGAAAATGAAGCCAATTCCCATTGAGAAGAAGCCAAGTGGTGAAAAAGTCAAAAGGAGTCCCAAGACCGCTTCACCAAAGGACTGGGCTGAATCTGTGACCCTGAAAAAGAAGCCCTCCCCAGAGGGACCCTCAGAGCCCCGGAGGCCCGATGAAGGGCGCATCCCTCTGGTGAAGGAGATCTCTCCTGCAGCTGTGGAGATGACGCGGGTCACAACCCAGCCAGAGGAGGAGGTGTTTGAAGAGGAGGGTGAAAAGATGGTAGGCGACGGAGACGAGGAGTTCTGGGACTGGGAGCTGGTTCCACTGGAAGACTGGGAAGGTGAAGATGGGGCGCTGGAGACTCCGGGCATGCCTGGCGCCAAGAGAGGTGAGCTGAAGGCCGGCGAAGTCGTCCAGCTGGTGACTCTGGAATCGCCTCATCCCATCTCAGACGCTTCACCTAATCCTCCTCACCTCATCCTCATCATCCTCATCATCCTCATCCTCATCACCTCATCATCCTCATCACCTCATCCTCATCATCCTCATCATCCTCATCACCTCATCCTCATCATCCTCATCCTCATCATCCTCATCCTCATCACCTCATCACCTCATCATCCTCATCATCCTCATCATCCTCATCCTCATCATCCTCATCACCTCCTCACCTCATCCTCATCATCCTCATCCTCATCATCCTCATCACCTCATCCTCATCATCCTCATCCTCATCCTCATCCTCATCACCTCATCATCCTCATCATCCTCATCATCCTCATCCTCATCACCTCATCATCCTCATCACCTCATCCTCATCATCCTCATCCTCATCATCCTCATCATCCTCATCGTCATCATCCTCATCATGCTCATCCTCATCATCCTCATCACCTCTTCACCTCATCCTCATCATCCTCATCATCCTCATCCTCATCATCCTCATCACCTCCTCATCCTCATCATCCTCCTCACCTCATCCTCATCATCCTCATCACGCCCGTCTGTCTGTCTGCTCGTTGTCCGTCCGTCCCCGTGATGTTTCAGTGCTCTTCATCGTGAATCTGTCCTCAGCTGTGCCATGAGTCACTCATGCTAGTCTTCATCACTGTTTCTGTTATTCACCTCTTTGTTTTTCCATCTCATCTTCATCCTCGTCACTGAACCTTGTGTGTGTGTGATGTTCAGCTGTGATCTTTATGTGTGTGTGTGTGTGTGTGTGTGTGGAGATTAGCACAGACTCCTAAAACTCGTCTCCCTCTTTCTCGTCCAGATGGAAAACCAACAGCAGAGGCAGCGAAAGGCCGAGGGCGAGGATTTGGGGGTGAGCGTCACTGACGTTAGACCTCGTCGACACAAAGCGTTCACTTTTTCACTTTTTCACTTTTTCACTCGATGACGTGTGAAGCAGTTCATTTGCTCCACACACACGTTGTTGTTTTTTGTGTCTTTGTAACAAAAGCAAAACTATATTTTATGTTAGTTTTAATTTTGAGTTCAAACCTCGTTTCTGATTGACGTGTGTGTGTGTGTGTGTGTGTGTGTGTGTGTGTGTGTGTGTGCGTGCGTGCGTGCGTGCTTGCGTGTGTGTGTGCGTGTGTGCGTGCGTGTGTGTGTGGGGGT
>VURO01039842.1:0-24121 GCA_015108175.1 Pelvicachromis taeniatus
CCCTTCTCAGACTGAATTGTCACAGAAGTGAGAGGGAAAGAGGACCCAGGCGCGGTTTTTAGACTGAGGTGAAAAGACAGTGCGTTTACTTACAGTGCTCCAAAACGTATTCCAACAGTTCACAAATAATGCAGTTCCCAATTGTGCTCCTCCTTTGCTCCCGAGTGTCTCCTTGTCTGTGGTAGCCCAGTGCACGAGTGGTGCTCCCCGAAACTTCTCTCCGCCCGACTCTCCAGGAGAGGAAGTAAAAGACCAGAAAATCACAGTTAGCAGGTTCGCTAGCCGACAGTTCCAGTTCAGTGTAATAATCCCACTTCGATTGTCGCTGCATCCAGCTTAAATGCCGTTGGTCGTAGATGACGGCTGATTGGAAACAGCTGGCCGAGTGATGAGACGCGGGAGGACCAACAACAGTGCGGAGGGTTTTATTTATTTATTTATTTATTTATTTATTTATTTATTTATTTATTTATTTAGTTATTTAGTTATTTATTTATTTTTAAGCAGCGTTCCAGTCACACTCCATACCAGTTGATGGCGGTAATGCACCATTCAGTTGTTTGCCAACCGCCAATAAAAAGAAGAAGAAGACAGTGCAGAGGGACTTCCAGGTCGAAGGTCACCCGGCTACTATTGGAGACCGGCGTCTATTTGTCGTGAAATGTTTTCAAGCCAGCGTTTAAAAGAGACAGGCTACTAATGGAAGATATATGGTATATATAGTGATGGAAACATAAGGCCCAGGTCTCTCTACTCATGCTGACATGCTTCTTCTGTTTTCTGCAGACTGACTGGCAGCTGAGGCAAATGTTAACACCAGCTGGAAATCTGCATCGTCTATAGCACTGTAAGTGTGCAGGTGTGTGTTTTCAATATGTTACGTAGTAACATTTAGATAGATACATTGCCTGAGACACTGTGCTAACATTTGTTGTCCAAATTCATTCATCATAAGCATAACAGATGTCGTCATTCCCAGTACTGATTTATCTTGTTAGCTGAGAGCTCACTATATTAAGAGCACACCTGTCTACAAGGAGAAACAATGTTAATAAATATTGTAAGTTATTTTAGTTACTTTAACAAAGAATTGCTGTTGAAGAGAGACAACTTTTTCCTCAAGCTGTTCAAGGGTATGAAAGATAGTCAATGACATCCTTTCAAAAGATTCTGAACTTGATCGATATCACCAACAGAGCATAACAAAAAAAAGATGATATTTCGAGAACATTTAAGATTCTCTCCATAACAACATCCACTAAAGACAAGGATGTATTACATTTAACAATATCTGCAAGCAAGGAAAACAGAAGCAAAAGGCTTGGGGAAAGGAAACATTTTATTCAGTAGTATGCTTTCAAATGGATCAGAAAGAGCGTCCTAGTGTAGATCTCCCTGTTCTCGTCTGATTTGTGTTCTAGATTATATTTTTACCAAAAAGCACAGTCAGCAAGCTGGTTGCTGAGATGACACGTGTTTTATTCCCGCATAAAGATAAAAGGCTCTTTGATCTCTTTTTGTACCATTTTGTTTAAAGCTCTTTATGCCGTCATGAATATTTAATTGTCATTTTACAGTGTGACAGGCAATTCAACTGGTCTCGCTTAAAGAGAGAGCGATATTACGGCTTTTTCCATCACATTAATGCTTGAAGTTGTATTCTCCCTTTATGTAAGCGTTGGAATCCACACTCAACCTTTTCCTTCATGGCCGGAGGACTTGATATCTTTTCTTTTCTTTGATTTTTTTTTTTCTTTTCCGCTGATAACTCCAAGTGATGGCATACAATAATTCCTTGTGCCTGCATTTCATTATTCTTCTCATAATTTAATTTATCATAATCTTCTGGGGTGGCTTCAGGGTTCAGCGTGATTGTTCGGTGGGTGACTGACAATATGTGGGTCGAATAGTTTCTTTTTCAGAGGGTTTGCAACAAGAAAAATATCATTGTGGATTGATATAGGTTTTCTGGCAAATTCTCTGTATTTATCCAATTTAGTCTCATTCCTCTCTTACTTTGCTGTACAGCAGGATATTCGCAGCTATTTGCAATATTTTGATGCTGTGGTGGTAATCGGGATAAAAGAAGATGAGAGCTAGAGAAAACAGAAAGAGTGGGGAACATACTTCTGAGGCAAAAAATGTTTGTTGCTTAAAACAGCATCCCTTTTGAAGCGAGCGGCCACTTTTCTGCTGGAAAAGCACGTTCTGTGACAGCTAATGATCGTAGAAGAAGGTTATTTAGAGAATAACCCTCATATTACAAGAATTCCCAAAGAAAGTGATGACATGTGGCTCTGTATTTTTACGTAAAATACCAAAACACTGTTTACTTCCAGCGTCACTGCAGCTTCTGTATTTACATGCTCTGCTGCAGTTATCTGGCAGCCTGACACTATGATCACAAGTTAAATAGCATGCTGCCTGACACAAATCACCCTGCCTGCTGAAGCATGTATTGGAAATCAATTATGTGCAGGCAAGCCATACAGCACTGTAGAGGGGCTTTCCAATGTCCCTGTTTTGCCTTATGTGCTTAAGAGGTAAATAACATTGCGATACTAAAAAGAGCCCAGTCTAAATTCTTGTTAAAACAATTGAATCCCAAGAAATAAATGCTAAGTGAGAGTTTTCGTTTTTCACATATGCAAGAAATAAAGGGAAAAATAAATAAGATCCATGAAACATGATCAGCCAAACCTGATCTGTGGTCCTGATTTTTGCTCGCCTGAAAGTGAAATGAAAGTACAGAATGTTTATTTTAGACCCAATTTTAGACCAAATTTGGGTTTAAAATAACCTGCTTAAAGGTTTAAGGGAACACTCAAATCACACATTGAATCTTGATGATTCAATGGGGGGGGGGGTCCATCTGCCATGGCCAGTTGGGATGAGGAGTGGGTTACCAGACCATTTACCATTTGTCATATAGTCATGACTTCCAGGATAGTCACCACATACCTAGAGGGAAGAGTTTGGTGACAAAAATTCACGTACAAACCCTCCAAGTCTCCTGTGCTCTGTAAACCAAAAAGAAAGGACAGACGAGGCTGTCGAATTCAAAATGTGAAAAAGCAGACAAAATTAGGTGGTGAAAACTAACCAGCTGGAATGCAGGTATCTCACAGTGTGAGATGCCAATCATGTGTATTACGCCAAATGCATAAAAGCTGCGGCAGGCTTCTGCTGCTGGAAGCTGAAGGTAGCCGTGAATCACAGCACAATGAGAGAGATTAGCTTTTTGAGTGAAGCTATACTTAAATTTTCTACTGCTTGGATGTTTGTTCAATTATTTGATTTTCAATTTTGGACTTTGGATATTTGTTTTTGTCTCAGTTTGTCTGTCTGACATCCCTCCTACTCATAGACGCGATCATTGCACTTCAGTTCAGTTCATTATTGCTGTAATTAGCCACTTTTCACCTTTGCCTAGTGAATTATCTGTGCACAGAGGACTACTGATTTGCAATGATGCCTTGCTCTCTTGGTGCAGGAATGCTGCTCTCTCTCTCTCTCCCCCTGCAGTGTTCATAGGGTGAGCGGGCAGCGAGGATTCAGAGAGTGATGGAGAGCAGCGTTACACAGACCCTCTGTGGCTTCTAACATTCTCCTGCACAAATCTCTTTACCTGTAAATGTAGCCAAAATTACAGCAAAGATATTACCTCTAACTAATGTGTGCGGTGATTTTGTCACAGGTTTTAAAATGAGACACAATAACACTTCTCACAGAGTTAGCATGCTTTTGTGAGCGTTCACTGGAAAGCGCAGTGTGTCAGGATTAGGGAGAGCTGCGCTGGTGCCTGATCCCTGCAGCAGAGGTTGAGTGACAGGCTCAGCAGCAGTAACAAGTATTTGTTAAGTCGTGTCATTAAGTCCAAACCTTAGAAACTGTTGAGTTTCACTGAGTGAGGTGTAAATCACCTCTTCTTTGTCTCCTTTTAAGCAGCTTGTTTATTTCCTTCCTCAATAGCTATTGCTGCTACCATGTGCCCTAAAGCAGGGTTTTACTTCGGAGAGGAAATGAAACGCTCTGCCCTGGACCTGCAACCGGTAACCCATAGCAACAGTTCTCTTTGCCCAATAAGCAGGTGAACATATGAGCCACTCAGTAAGTTGAACTTATAGCTGACTGACGTGTAAAAGTCTGGAGGAGGTGTAATGGAAAAGTGGCAAGCGCTGTAAACATTTTTTGTGATCACCTGGGAAATATAGGCAACCACCCGAGGTAGCAAAACTGTATTAGGGTGCATGGGGGTGTTGTACATGGGAGACTGCAATGCCTTTTGGGACTGGATCCATTTCGGCTCAGTCCCAAAGCTATAGGAGTGTACTGTGTTTTCGCTCTGGGAATACTTGGGACCTTTGATCTTAGCCAGGAGACATGGCCTGACACAGGTCATCTGCCTTAAGGTCTTCAGTCAGATCCTGCAGGGACGTGATCCCATTATGAGTTAGTGTAAGGGTAGGTTTATTGCTTACTATCAGAACATTAAAGACAAAGAGAGAAAGCAACCAAAAATCAATGACTGCTTATGTGATTGTTTTTGGAGGCAGAGTATACTATATTTGTTCACCAGTATCTAAATAGATCATTCGTTTTCATTTCTCTTTCTCAACAGTTTGAGATAATTTACCTGAATTTCAGGGGCAGAAGCACACCTAACACGCTTCCCCTCCGGTTTTATATCGGACTCCCTGCACTACTGCCTATTTGTTTTATTTTAATGCCCAGTTCTCACACCTCTGAGGATGTGCTCAGCCCAGTCCTCACTGAGGCCTTCCCCAAACTGCAGTCTCAAGCCTAGATCCATTTTTTGTTCCCTCCACCATTGTCTTTTAAGAAACACTGTGGGACTAATTCAGGATGTGGTGCCTGTTTCCATTTTCCATTTTAATTCTCCCTCCTTTATAACACTGACCCTGTTTGGTTTGATTCAGTAATGCATCCTCCTTAATTAAACTAGCTGTTTTCATCTCAGACCACCTTCAGACTTATCTCCAACAAAAATACTGCAGTGGACTGCATGCCAAAGAGTCTGCATGCAGAGGACATTCTCTGTGATCATGTACTTCACCTGTACCATAGATAAGAAATGGACCAGGTTTAGACTTGCATATCTAACCACAGTGCCATTTGAATTCAGTGTAAGAACATATACCTTCAGTGTCTTCTGGTTTTTCATGTGCCGGCAGAGTATTCAGCGTCATTTTATGCAAAGCCATAAGTGGTTTATAAAATGCAAAGCTTTCTTATGTGTGTGTATGCGCGCACATTTCACCTCAAATTAGAAAGATGGATCCTCAAGATGTCATTTTCTCATCACCGCAGCTTAAATCCATTTCCTTATTCGCTGTATTTCACAGATACATAAAATCCTCTCATTGTATTTTTGTTTACAGTGTTAGAACCGGCAGGTGTTATCTGTGAATAAGTAAAATACAAAAGGATGCTGTGTAGAGAGGGTGAATGAAGCCACATGAAACAGGAGGAAGAACGATATCCCGGATGGTATTTGCAAAGATAAGGTTTTTAAATTATAAAAGAAGAAAGTTATAATTGGAGAACATGAATAAAATGTTAAAGTAATTATGGAGAGGTGTCTGAATCGTTTGGTAAAAATGGGAAAATGTAGGTATAGATTGAGTTCATGTTGTGTTCAGATAAGAGTGAAATTTGATTTGCACTAAATTTATGTAAGTCCTGTTTAGTTTTATTTTGTTGAGTTTTTTTTAAATATTACACTAAACATGATGATTCTTTTTAAATATAGGTTCTGGTATATCAAATTTCCTAACAATATATAGGAAAAGTTCATTGGTTCTGCTCAGAAAAATGAGTGATGGTGAAGATTATGTATTTGAAAATGGAAAAAAAAGAAAGCATAGATTTACAGTTAAGGTGGACCAGAAGAGGTAAATTTCAAGAGGTTTAGAGCTTCTTTAGCTCCGGTTGAAGTAAGTGACATGAGCACACTAAACTGACACATCCATATACTGAGCCAGACTGTCTGCTCTGTCTGAAGACCACGAGTTGAAAAGAAAAAGAAAAGAAAAAGCTCTCTCTATCTCCTGCGCTGATATTGATCCTTTTCTGTTTGTTTTCTTTCAGCTCATTCTGGGTCTGACGACATTATCAGAGCAGTTGCTAATTCATGCAGACCAGTTTTAAGAGCGAGGTCAGAAATGTCTCACCGAGTATTACGTAAAATATTGGAACATCGGTGCAGCTTAATTGTGCAAAATGGACAGTAGCGCATTTCTGGCTATTTTTAGTAAATTAAGGTTAAGTAAATCCCTCCTGGTTAGAGTTTGGTACACAGTATATATATGTGTATAAATAACAATGGACCAGTAATTCTGTAATTATCCATTTCACTGTCTTATAGGTGCTGGGTAGGTTAATTGTAGCTTAGAGCGACTTGTGTAGTGAGGCGTGCTCTGTGGGATTGCTATTTGTGTTAGTCTCAGCATCTAATCTTTCAGCAGCACCTCCTCCTGTTAGAGAATCCTCATTGGCATCTGTGTGGAAAAAGGTTTAAGTCTGGACTCGGCATCAGACAGAGGAAGAGCAGCAGATGAAACTGAGGAGACGTTTGAAACGTGAACGCCTGTTAGGAACGAGTGAGGAATACGAGTGAAGAGGAGAGATTGTGAGAACGAGCAACGAGCCCGTGGGTCAGATACATAGTGTTAGTTTGACCTCACATGGAAGAAGACATGAAATGAGGATGTTTGTGTGAGTGCCGACATCAGCACATTTCTATTTGCGCTCACCTCACTGCCTTGCTATTTAACCTTTTCCTTTCCCGGTGAGGAGGTCTGATATATGATCAATCACAGACAAATTCACACAGACATTTGTATGTGCAGTGCTTAACAAATTTATTAGACCACCAGCCAGGATAAGGTTTATGTCACAGCTGCCCTAAATTACCAGCATATGTAATTCCCCAAATCATTTTTTATGCTACTGTAATGGTTAATCCACCAAGTACCCACAAGCTCTATAATCAAAACGATATTTTAATGCTAAAATATAAATATTGTTTTTATCCACACATTTTCACATTTACTGTACAAAAAAGCTGACAATATAGTTAAACACGTTTTTATGGTTTGATTAAGATATAAATATGTCCAGTTACAGTTGCAATCCAAGCAATGCATTACTGACATTCCTGAACAGGAAAGTTAGTTTTAGTGGCTGAATGTAATGCTTGATTCATTTCTAACTTCTCAGAGAAGTCCAGTGCACAATTTAGGGATGAATGTCACGGCGGGTTACGCTGGTGTGTTTGTGAACAGGACCCAGATGCAGACACTAGTGAGAGGAACTGAAGCTTTAAACAAAAGGTGAGCCCTTATTTATAGGCTGAAAAAACAAAAACAAGGCTAGGCTAACAGGGCGAGAGCTAACTGAGAAAACCTTGCCTGGAAAACTAAAAACCTATGAGAACTGTGATATGACTGAGATTACAATGAAGACTATATCTACTATGAAAAACTATTAAGACTGAGACTACTGTGACATGATGTGAGGTAAAGTACACAGACGACCTGACAATAAACAAAGGAAGACAGAGGACTTAAATGCACACAGGAGGTGATCGGGGAAGTGGGAAGACATGAGGAAACTGCTGACTGAAACAAACATAATGACGGGGGAAGTGAAACTAAACACAATGAGCAAAGAACAAGACTCTTTCAAAATAAAACAGGAGACATGGAGAATTAGACATGACAACACAAGCTTGGCAGACCTGAAGCACATGACAGACTAGACAAGAAACCAAACACAGAAACCAAGGAGACATAATAAATAATGGCTAACCTAAAACTCAACTAAACTCTAAATGAGAATAACACACAAACTAATAATCACAAACTAACATAGTAACCTCAAAAATACAGAATAAAAATACAATGAAAAACTGAATTCAGTTCAGTCATTTTAAATTTAAACTAAAGGGTTTTTTTTTTTTTTAAGATTTCTTAAATATGTGTGTTTTCATGTTTTTATGACAGAGAGTCAATTAAATTTGGTACGAACTGTATGAAATAGTGCTGTCAACGTTAACGCATTAATACGACGTTAATACGACGTTAACGCGCCGCGTCATCACAATTAACGCAATTAAAATTTTTAAAGCACTCACCCCGTCTGGAGTGCAGCACGGACAAACTTTGAACAAACTGCCCGAAATGCGTTGCCAGAGACATTTCAGGGATTTTGAGTCAGTCTGCGCTCCAGATGGGTTAATTGTTATTCGCGTTAGCCGTGATGACAGCATTAATGCGTTTAAGCTGCATTAATGCATTTAAGCTGCATTAATGCGTTAATGCCGAGTAACCCTCACACAGATTAATCTGCGTTAACTCGTTAACAGGGATTGGACACTTTTGATGCGGATCAGTTCGCATTGATGCATTAACGCTGACAGCACTAGTATGAATATGTATATACTGGCAAGATTTGAAAACATAAATGTTACACTTCACGATACCTTTCCAAAATGTTGAGCATTTTTCTTTTAACATAAATAATAAGTGTAAATATTGTACCACTATTAACCTTAACCCTGATCCCTTCCCACACAGCACATCTGTGGTTTTTAATATCTGTGAAGAAATGCATAGTATTTAAAGAATATGATACTTGCACAGTTTATCTTTCTGTGTAAAAGAAGCAGACGAAAACGCAACAAAATTATAACAGCTCGACAGAAAACCACAGAAACTCTGTGGCTCTGTGGTAATGACATAAAACTTTGGACAGAAGGAGAAAGAAGAGATCACAGGAAGAATAATAAGATTCAAACTCCACCTTTAAGCTGTTGTCATGGGAAATGTGAATTTGCAGAACAGGAGGAGGATAAGCTCTCTGCCTTGATCTTTACTCTTTGGGAATATCACAAACGCCTTCTAATATCCTTGACTGAGAGTACAAGGGAACGCAGCTGACTCATTGATCATGCCAGAAGGTTTTCGGAGAGCGTGAGCAGCCCGGGGTAAAGTAGAGACTCCCGTCAGTCTGTGGTTTTGCTTCTGTGTTCATTTAAGATGGTGCACACTGTGGAAATCTGGACAGGGAGATAATAGGCTGAAATCAAGAACAGGTTTATCCTGCCAACAAGCTTGTGTATTGCTTCGACCCGAATGGCTTCTTCTCTGCAGAATTTTATCGTTGTCTTAAAGCAATTAAGGATAAAAAAAGAAAAAAAGGAAAAACACATTCGGTTGGGTCAGCAAAGTCTCAGCCTGTAATTAGCTGATTCTTAGTAATTAAGTGTATACTTACAACATTGGAAGGGATCTTTGGAAAAACAGGAAGTTAACAGTTTCAGACTGGTGTTTAGGTAACACACGAGAGTGTAAGTATCCACAGCACTGCCCATTGTAGTAAGATAATAGTATTTTTCTGTGTTTTCTTCTGCTGCTCTCATCTTTTCCTAATTGCGGGGTTGCATGTGCTCCACTTAAAGTAGGTCAGGCAGCACCTGCACCACAGTCATGCATCTTGCAACTCACATGAACAGATAGGGTGGAAGGAAAAGACTGCTTCAGAAAAAGATTAAACGGTGAGAGCGTTCGACCCTCTGTTTGTCTCAGCAGTTGTGATTAAATGCATGTTTCACGGGCCACGAATCAAAAACATGACGTAACACATCTTTTATAGTTAAGTTATAATACATCAAAGACGACTGTAAAGCGCACATGTTGGATTTTCCATTATTTGTACATTTGTACAAATTGCTGTATATTTTCTATGAATGTGTTAGTTACAGGCATATTTGTAAATCATTGGGTTTTTTTTTTAAACAAGCTGCTATTGTCCCCAATAGTGAATTCAATTGTTTGACTAAAGTCACTGTAACTCACTGACTCTGTGGTCGTAGCTACATTATGTTTGGTGTTTGATGGACATGACTCTTGGAGTTCTGCTCAGATATTTCAGTTTTTGACTCGTCACGTTAGAGAATTGTTTCCATCGAGTTTTTGAGTGATCTTTGAATGTAATCTGGTAAACTTCAACTGGACTTTCATACTTTACTCAGAATACCTTGGGCCAAGCTACACTAACATAAAGACCTGGTTGACAGAGAGAAGCTCAGACAGTTATCCTTTGACAGGTTCTTCCGTCACTGCAGAGGACTTTGCAGTCTGTTAAAGTGACTGCTGGGTCCACGGTCACCTCCCTGAACGAGGACCTTGTTCAAAAACAATTTAGCTGGATGGTCTCATCTTCAAACAGTCTACCCCTTTATCATGTATGAGTTATTATCATAGAGGTTTGCGGGGATTGTTTAGGCAGCATCGAATGGTTTTTCATGACTTTGCTTTTTAAACTGAATAAAATCCCATCAGTTTGTAATAGTAAGGCTAATTTAATGTATGTTTATGTGATGAATGCTATTTTTATTCAAATTTAATTCATTACTCAACTGGAGACTCAGCAGTTGCAGACTGTAGCATGTGTGAAGGAAGTGACTTGTTATTGGCATGGGGGGAAAAAAACGAAAGTTTTCAAAAAAACATTAATATAAACTCCAGAAAACAGACTT
This sequence comes from Pelvicachromis taeniatus, assembly GCA_015108175.1. Lineage (NCBI taxonomy): Eukaryota > Metazoa > Chordata > Actinopteri > Cichliformes > Cichlidae > Pelvicachromis > Pelvicachromis taeniatus. The sequence goes on from VURO01039842.1 coordinate 10,565, forward strand.
GAGTCAAACATAGATGTTGCTAAATCAACATGAATGAGATAAGTGAAGTTTACAAATTTGCTGTTGAGAAGACAGCAAAATGTTCAGCTGCCATCTGTTAGCTGCTCACACAGTGACCTCATAGGACAGAGAGCACGGTCTACATACAGGCTATACTGCACATCATCATATGACATGATTAAAAAAAACCCAAACGCTGATATTTATTTAACTTCCATTAAAATGTACTTTAAATACAAATGTACATCCAGATACATACACCACTCATATACAGCACACCGTATGGCTGAATTCGCCCACTTCGCAACCAAAGGAAGGAAGGACATGAAGGCTTTTGAGAGCAAACATATAAACCTGACAGAGACACTGACAAGGAAAACTGCACACTGCTGTAAACAGATGGGAACCCTGGATGCAGAGCTACCAGGCTCTCTCTCTCTCTCTCTCTGCTCTCCGGCTCTGGCAAGGGTTCAGCAGTTTTATTGAGCAGAGGGGGGAAGTATGGAAGCTGTCAGTGGCCATATGATGCTGCCTCTGCAGTTTACACACAGAGACAGACCTTGAGATTGATGGCAAGGACACAGAGACATAAAAGGGTTCTACCACAGAAAAGTGAATGTGAAACAGAGTTAAAGGTGGAGGTAAGCAACAGCTTTAAAACTAGACAATGTACGGCATCATTCCTCCAAAATAAAATAATATATTAAAAAAAAGAAACACACACACACACACAACAGAGAGTATTGAGCCTCCATGGGATGTGCCTTAACAAGCCTGATCCATGTTCCCGTGCCAGACCCCACAGGACTTCGCCAAAGGTTCATGCCTCGATGGGTCAGACGTTTTTTTGGCAGCATGAGAGGATTTACATATTATTAGGCAGAAAAATTAACAGTACAGTAAAAGTCTTAAATAACAGTGAGACCTGGTGGTTCATTTTCCTTTATTGTTTGCTGTGTTTCTACTTCACCTGTAGTTTTTCCAGGTAATGTGTGCTGTATGTGGTAAAGGTCAGTACTGTCTCCACCAGTTGGCTGACCTAGATTTAAAAGGCACCTTTATGTGCTCATATGATGATGCGTGTGTGTGTGTGTGTGTGTGTGTGTGTGTGTGTGTGTGGCCTGTCTCTGTATAATCCCTCTGGTAGAATTTGGTTTCAAGCATAAGTCAGAGAACAGTCAGAGACACAGTTTGCGATACGCCTGACCTACATCGGCTGCTTACAGTGCGCTTAAGACGACACATGAAGTCACACTAACTGTATCTCCCTGCAGAATATCTACTTTCAAGAGCATGTTTGTGTGTGTGTGTGCATGTGTGTGTGTGTGTGTGACTGTAGCCTGCTTAAACAGACATGCACACACTGAAGCTCAACAGTTTCGTGATGACGGTAGTTTCACAGAAATGCTGCTGTCATATTACCGCAAAGATTAGATTAAGCTTCTCTCACCAGGCAGCGTCTCGTCAGGTGGTTAACTGGAGAGGTATAATCGCCGTACGTGTACACACAAACAGCCATGTGAGCACACACACACACACACACAGACACGCGCAGTAACAAAGCAGGCAGGGAGACATAGAGACTTGACTTGCCTGACATGTCTCGTAAAAGCACAAAAATAGGATGGAAAGCATATTTTACACATGGATACTATGTACTGAAATATACCTACACAAGGAGAAACAGACGCATTCACATACACACACCTCCCTCACTCAGTGCTATTTGCAGCAATGTGGCAGCAGTAATTAAAGGTGTGACAGCCAGACAGGTAGAGGTGATGATAATGGGCCGCAGCTATTTCTGTTCTCCACCATCCTGCTCCTGAGCTCTCTGTCTTCTTCCTCTGTCTCTCTCACTAGCTCATATCTTTTTTTTTTTTTTTTTACTGCCAAACACTCACCTTTGGTCAAGGTGGGACCGAAACGTGCTAGTGCACACGCCTTTAAAAGCACATACACTCCAGCACATGCATGTCTGTGTCCTTACACACACTCCCTTTTCTTGTCTCTCCTTCTTCACCTCCTCCTGGAGTCTCTCACACCATATTGTTCTTTCTCTCACCTTTCAAAACTCCACTTTCTTTGTTCCCTTTGTCTGCTTTGGCATTGTCTCTATAGGTATAAATAGGGATTGCAACTATTTCCAACACTCATTTTCACAGTTTTGCAAAAGGGCAAAGATGGCACCTGAGAAACACAGTATTAAAAAAAGCACTTTAGTACATGAGAGTCTATTAAGGTGATGTCATAGCCTTTGATACGACACGTGCAGGCAGTTCTGTAAGCTAAATTTCACCAGATTTCTCAGAATGAGTCCCACTAAATGGAGAAAACCTATAGAAAATACATAAATATTGTACTTTGTGTTAAAGCTTCTGGCCAATGGATTTTTCCCTCACTCTTGCAGGAAAGCAAAAAGTACATTCAATATTTGTGTGGTGTCACTTTGCATAGCTAATATGATTAATGTGTCAGCCAAGAGTTTACAGATGCAGCAGACGCAGCCCCTCTAAGCACCAAACGTCCACAGACCTTTAAAAAGACGTTAGTTGGTAAGTAAAAAAAAGGTGGAAAGTGTCTCCACTTCATGCTGGGTTAGAGAGTGACATCAGCAGCCATGTGTCTGTCCACCGAACCTAACACTCACTCGCTGCTGTGGTCTCCTGAGGCATCTGTATCTGGCTCTTTAGCTGCTAAATGTTCCACTGTGTTCACCAGCTGGTCTCTAAATGTGTCCGCCTGTTGTTTGGTGCTTGACAGGTGCATATGATGTTATTTTAGAGCAAAGTTTGAGAAGAGAATTAATCAGTAAAGTTGTGAGCCATAAAAACTCTAAAATACAAAGGACGATGAAGCGTTGACAGAGCTGACGGGAATCAAGGTTGGTGGAAAATTCTCCAGATGAGTTCAGCATTACGAGAGAACTCCTTCACTATGTAAAATCATTGAATGATGTGTTATAAATAGGAACCAGTGAAGTTAATAAATGGAGTTTGCTGCATAATGCATTTGTGGATTTGGATGATCCTTTTGTCACTTAATTGCCAAGCTTGGGTCAATACTGAGATGTGGCGCTTTAGTTATCAGGAACTCATTAAAAACAGAATTTAATTTCATCTTCTCATTTCTTATAGTTTTCTTGTAGGTCTTTTAAGGTGAGAAACAACATGAGTCACTGGGCAGAAACTAAGCAGTAATAGATCGAATCAGTCATTTCTGTGTTTGCCCTTGAATGTGACTTTCGTTTGATGGCAGCCACACAATTCACGACTGCCAGACCTCATTTTCTAAACCTTCACCGTAGCTCAAACAATGGTGCAATAAATACAAGAGTATGTGTGTGCTTGTACAGTCATGTGATGAAGAGTGATTTCTCAGGATTCTCTGCACTCCACTAAGAAATAATGAGATACATAAGCGTCTCTAAAAGTGGATGTTTTAGCAGGCCTGGAGCATTCAGGTGTGTGTTAATGCCACAGTCTTCAAAGGAGTGGACATCCGAGCAAATTCACCCCAAACTCAGGCTCTGCAATGCTCAGAGAAACTGCAACAAACTCAGGAGTTACGTGTTAGACTCTACAGGCACTGGAAAAAGACTGAACAGTTACGGCTCATTTGGAGAAGTTCCCAGGAGAAACATCTCTTCCCTGTATAAAGAATATACAGCAAAGCTGCATCTGAACAAAGCACAAGACTTCTGCAGCAATGTTCTTTGGACAGACGAGACCACAGTGGAAATGCTGTGGTGGGAACTTAAGAGAGCTGTTCATAAACAAACCTATATGAACATCTTTGTCACATGTCTGTGTGTTCATTTGTCCCCTTTTCTTGTTTAAAAAGACTTCTCCAGCCCTACTGTTGCTTTCCATTTGAGGATCACAGGAGACTGTTGAGGGTCTGCCTCTAAGGGTTTACTCACACTGGGCATGGTTGTCTTGTTCTTGTGCCCAAGCACAATTGTTCCACTTCCCCACTGGCCTGCACTCACACTGCACCAAGTACACTTCAGATTGTCTCGGCGTCTTAACTCTTCTCTTTTTCATGCGCACACATACTCACAAAAAGCACTCTTGCGGAGCACAACAAGGCTGATGATTTTATGCATTTAGTGGCTTAATTGGGGCCATTTTCAAAGCAATTACACACTGTCCTCTCACGTAGATCTGTTAATTGCTTAACATAGATGTCTGAGGAGGTATTTGCACCACGTGTTTTCCAAACAGGGCGTGGTACTCAGCAATCAGTCTTTAACCGAACTTTGGATGTTTAAAGACACGGTACAGATCAGATAGAGGGAATAAACTCTGAAGTTGCACGGTCTTAACAACATAAAGCCCAGCTTAAAGATTGAGCTAAATAAAACTGAACTGAAGTGGATTACTTGTGTGTGTGAATGTTGTTGTGTTTGTAAGTGTGTCCATGTACTTGCAGGCATGTCTTACCCATTCACATGTGTATCTGACAGCCCATGTCAGCCTTTTTATCTACACATGCAGCTGGAGCTGAAATCTGCCACTTTAGTATAAATGTGTCTCCTTGTATGTCACTAAAAACATCACTGCAGGTTTCCAGAGTGGTCCACATTTTGCATATTTTTTGTCGTCTGGAGCGAGACATATTCACCCCAATCCGTTAAATCTAACTTAATTTCAGTCTATCCATCCACCACAGAGGAGTCATGGTGTTGGCTCCAAAATAACCTGAGCTTTCAACAGAGTGTGAAATGTCTTCTACAACAACAACAGCCGCTTGTCACGAGGTCATCACATCAGTGTTTTGGTTGTCTTAAACTGGAGACACATGCAGACTGTTAAGCCAATAGTAGTGATTCATTGGACGAAGATGGACTGAGTCTGATCCAGTTTGAGTTAGTAGGTGTTAAAAGTCTGCAGGTGAAATAGTGTTTGATGTTCACTTGCTACAAGTCATTGTCATGGTCGATGTTTATGACTGACATATTTACAACCTATGGCATCACTTTTGTGTTGTCTCAAACCTATACTCATCTCCACCATGTGTTTTGTTGTGTTTGAGGAATTTGTCTTACTAAATTAATGAAAACTGCTCTGTTTCATGTAGTAGTCTAGAATTCCATGTGCTTCTTCCTGATTTTCAAAGAGTGAAAGGTTCAGCAAGTCTTCGTATCTCAAAGCTTCTCGTTGCTTTAAAATTGTATTTTTGTACCAACAAGCTGATTCTCAATGAGGTATTAGAGGAAAACTTGCCATATTTCAGCATGGTGTGCAGCGTGTCCTAAAGAAATTCAGGAAGTTGAGGTCAAAGAAGAAGTGTCAGGCCTGAAAACCATCGAAGAACAAGAAAAAATCATCCCAAGAGATGCATGTGTGCCTCAGTTGATCCAACTGTTCCCTGAAGCCTCATGAGAAATGGTTCCAGTGGAAGGGTGGTGGTCAAGAAGCCATTGTTAATGAAGGGAACCAGTTACAAAAGGCTGAGGTGTGCCCTTGTTGCACAAGAACTGGTCTGAAAATCATTGGCAGCGGAGTGAAGAATGCAAATATGAAATTTTTGTTCTGAGGGATCATTCAGCTAATGACATGGGAGCACAACTTTTCTACTTGTCTTGACTTTTCTACACATTTTCTAAGAAAATGTAGAAAATGTGCCTGAAAATACAGTTTTAAATATGTTCTTAGCTAATTTGTCTATTATGTCTATTAAACAACTAAAATGGATGAAAAAGAAGCCAATGTCCAAAAAAAAAAAAAAAAACCTTTTAGAAAACCGGGAGAGCTATTACTCAAGAAACATAAGGAACCATGTGTAAAACAGAGTCATGCTTTGGGCAGTGCCCTCAGATTTTGATCCAACATGCCATACTATCACTGCACTGCACCTGTTTCCCATTTTCCTAGCAAAGTACAGACCTTTGTTACCACCACAATGTTGTAATCATACATTGCTCTGAATCAGTTTGTTCTCCTGTAGGAGTGTTATAAAACAACCATTGTGTACTTGGAAGACCACATTTTGTACATTTAGTATATTTGTGGGTGAATGTGTTAGTGTCTGTGTTTGGAAATGCTAACATACTTCCACATCACAAGCAGACCCCCTCCTGTAATGCTGAGACGCATCAAAGCATCTGCAGAATCACTTCAGGCTGTCTAATATCAAACCCCCCTGCTGTGGCTCATATGCCAAAGGTGAAGCGCTGCATGTTAGGGAAAGCGAGATAATGGGACAGTTTGCCAGGATGGAAGTTTTAATAACATTTCCATAAGTGAAGAAGTGGTCTGGTGTAACAACGCGAGCTGCTTGTTTGCGTCGACGTCAGTCAAGATGAAAACTTGAACCACATCTCCACTTTTCTTTAAGTGAATTTGAACAGTTGAAAGGTCTATGCTATAAAGAGGAGTAAATGTAGAAAACTGCCAGTGCATGTATAGTTTAAGCTACCTTGTGATAATTTGCATAATTGCTTCAGAGCTTTAACCTTTCATCATTTTTCTCAGTTACCTCAAGAGCACACCCAGCCCTAATATTTGCTTTTTTTTCCAGGATAAAATGAAGGGGAAAAGGAAAAAGGAGGAATGATGAAGGTTAAGACCAGCCACCATGTTATGGGTTTGAGTGAAAGGCAATGGACCCTCACTGTGGAGTGCCCTCTCCCCTGCATGTTATCATTTTCAAATAAACCTCCATCTCGCTCATGGTGTATATTCATTTGTGTTACATTTCATATGTGATCTGTGTTATCAATAACCATGTCCTTTTTACAACATATAATTCACCCCCTGTTCAAGTACTGAAATGTGTTCAGGAGATAGACACTAGTGTATATGTGTACTGCTTTGCATGAACACTGGATTGCATTCCTCGCTTTCTTGTAGGTCTCTATGAATTTCTATTTCTGAGATTATAAGCATCTTTGAAAATAAACAGCAAGCTTGTGGGTGTGAAGATAAGCCTGCAATTATCTTCAGTATCATTGGCTTTGCTAACGTCAGAATATGAAGGAACAAACAAGCAAACCGGAACTAATCAAAGGAAGAACTCACTGAGAAACAGTTTTATTCTGGCTTATAAAATCAAAGCTTCTGCTGCTGATTGAGTGTGAGTGTGCACTAGTGACTACCTCAAGAAGTCAATCCATATGTGTAAGAGAACAGTTCAGGGTTTATTTAATGTACTGATATATATATATATATATATATATATATGTCGTGACATGTTTTCAAACTGCCGTTTATTAGAAACCGCCGTTTAAAAGAGACAGGCTACTAATGGAAGATATACAGTAATTGAATTCAACAAACTCAATCAGACACCAAGACTTGCAGTTTCTTCTTTTATATCATATCTTATTCTCTTTCATCATCACGTGTGCATTGATCCTTTAGATCAGGAGCAAACATAAAGGCAGCTGAACTACAGGCAATTTCCAATCCTTTTGGTGATCACAAATAAAGATGAAGCATTGTGAGCATATCATTCCAACACATTCACACATTAAACGGAAATATAAAATGCTCAGAGTTTTTTAAAGTAATGTTTCATGTATTTACATTTATATAATTTTGGAACTCCAAAAAAGAAAACCCCCAAATAAAACAATAAAACACTCAGTTCAACATTTTCTTTGGAAAAAGTGCCAAACAAATTGGATCATTGTTGTTATATTGTTTATTTCCACATTATTTTCAAGAACTAGCAGCTAGTTAGTCTTTTATATACTGTATATAATATTTCTTTAGAAGAAGCTGGGTGATTAAGTAGTTTCCTTCCATAATTCTTTTTTTGTATAGTTTTATACATTCAAATACAAACAGTGCTGTGCAATCTGGGTTTATAAAACCAACATTTAACACCAACACTGTCATTGTTTTAGCCCCACTATACTGTGGGACTTAAGCTGAGTATGTACAACCTTTAAACTTCTGTTATTGTAACACTGGTGATTTTTATGGAATAATTTATGATTGTTCCAAACATTTTGCGTAAGCTAAACGTACAAGTTTTGATGTTGTGCTTGGATGATTTTTGATTTTTTAATTTTGGAGATAGACGTATCCTTTACCACCATGAAAATGCTAGTAAAATATCAACAGCTTGATTTTTCATGGGAAAGAATCCTTGAAAAATCCAGAAAAGTTCCAGAGCACCCCTCTGGAAAAAATGTGAACTTACACACATATTTAATGTGTGTAAGTTCAAATTTATTTCTATAACATGGAATTATAGTCATTGTAAATCCCACTATTATCAGCCAGTATTAGCTATTTGATGATCTATTGGTATCTGCATTTATTGGCTGATGACTTAAATTTTAAAAGTAAAGAAGAAAATAAGAGACACCCTTCAACCATGTTTTGAGTGTTGATGTTGCATAGTTTGCCCAATAAAGGGCGCTTGCAATTTCCCTTTTGACAGTAAATGTGTTTGCAATGTCAATGTTGCATTGGTGTCCAACTAGTCCAAGCAGAGTTGGTCAATGTACAAACAAGTAAATAAATAACTACACATAGCAACTATCAATGAAATCTGTTTATGTTTTGTGTGCCTGAAAGGATGAGATAAAAATTAGATATTCTGAGATATCAGAATATCTCATTTTTAAATTCACCCAATATTGGCATTGATCTTAAAAGTTTCTCATTTAACTTTGGTTATTGATTACTACTTAAATTACAAGCAGGGTGATTGCATTGTCATTGGACAAATAAGTTATCATACCTCTTTACTTGAACACTGTGTCTGTGGTAAGACAAGATAAGAGAAATTTATAATTTTGTGGGCTATGTTGGCGTTAAAAGCACAAAAGTGTCAACAAGACCTTTGCTAAAGATGCAATAACAGATATAGGACCTGCCTAATAAGAGCATCAAAATCAGTGCAGCAGCATGTGAACAAATAAACAAAGGTCAAAGCTCCTGAAGATCCAATATGCAAGTGTAAGAGAACATAGAGACCAAGTGCCCTAATCAAATACTGAAATCTCAGCAATCAGTTGCATGTTTTTATGTGTAAGTGACTGCATAATGAGTAACTGCACCCATCTACATAGTATATCAGTTTTCCAATTGCACTAGGCTATAGGGAGAATTCTGAATGTATGTGCAGGTCAGAACTATCCAGGAAATCTGTGGAAAAGACACTAGGGGGAGTTTGGAGAGCCAGTGATGGACTTTCCTCTTCTCGATCTCTTTCTGTGGTAAGATTCAACCAGTCCATACTGTCTAGCCCTTGCTCCCATGACGCCGTGTCTAAGGTATCCATTGGAGAAGGGGGGTGATTCAGAATGCTGGAAGTGCACAGCATTTGGTTGTGAAGATCATCAATCAATGTAAGTAGACATCCAGGCTCCACCCCAAGAAGAGGCCTTCCAGTGGTGCTTTCAAGGAAGTCCTCAAGACGCCCACTTCCAGCATGACTAAGGTGTTGTTTCAGTTCTTTGGTGTTGGCCAGAGTTTGAAGCTCAGACTGCAAAGAGGGGTCAGGGTGTGGAGTGCCACAGCTAGGGGGAATGGGGGGAGATGGGGGAAGCAACACCTGGAGTGGCGAAGGAGGAAGGGAAGAAGCAGAGGAGTCGCAATTAAGACGGTTCAGAGAGAGGTCTGGTGGAGGCTTACAGGAGGTTTCTGAAAGGAAACACAAAGACCACATTAAAACAAAAAAAAATACAAAGCACTCTAAACCAATATGATGGTCAAAAGAAGATTATTTACATCTCTCTCTATTTCCATCTGCAGTAATTTATATTTAGTGGCTTGCTCTGTTCTGGAGCATATCTTTTAAGCCTTCCATGTGCATACATGGAAGTTTGAATGCTATCTATCTATCTATCTATCTATCTATCTATCTATCTATCTATCTATCTATCTATCTATCTATCTATCTATCTATCTATCTGTAACGAGATCTTACCTCCTCTCTGCAAGATGATGTCAATGAAATCATCTTCATGATCTGTGTCCTGATGAGAAACAACATGTTATATTTTAAACTACATACAGTGTTACTACATGATACAAATGCTTAATGTGAAAGTCCATGATGAAAAACGTAGTTCAAAAGAAGGTACATTTTGCAACTGAAATGTCTTGTTTAGTCATCATACTTTGTCATTGGGAGATGAAGCCGCTGTCTGAACAGAAGCAGGAGACACAGAAGTAAACAGGTCATCCAGATTTGGGCACACCTCCTGGTAGAGATAAGGGGAAGTGAGCGAAAATGAATGAATGAAGTCCCATTCCAGCCCCACCATGAAAAATGATTCACATCAATGCTGGATTACTTACATTCTGAGAAGGAGATGACGGGGTGGTTTTTCCTGAGGGAGCAGGCTCTTGGTCACTGAAGAATGGCTGTAGACGGGGTGGTACTGACAAACACTGAGCTGTGCCCTGGTGTGGTTTCTCTACAGACACTTGAAGAACTCCATTCTGTGTTTTCAATTAAAGAACAAAATTGGAAAGGACTGTAAGCACCGAAAAAGTAATAAAAGTCAGTAGTACTGATGTAGTTACCAGTAAATTTATTCATGAGATGTAGACAAGTTTTAAATCAAGTGTCACAGAAGGCATAATGAGACACGGAAAAATTGCTAATCAGGATACACTGTTCCACTACATCCTGATGTGTTTGAGGCAGGCTTTGGCCCAGTGACCACACGCTCCAGCACACCTGCACTCGACAGGATATACTGTGCATCTCAATTAGCCAGAATGCGATAGAGTCTTTGTTCTTCCTCCATTAACACCGTAAATCATCGTAATGGAAGATGTCGTAGGAGTAATTAGCAAAGCAATAATAATCAGCATCAGGCTGGTGTCAGAAACTTATCAAGGACCGCCGTCATTGTCTTAAAACAGCATACATCATTAATTTTCGATGCGATTGCACTCACTAGAGCAGTTTTCTCACACTCTCATGTTTCTCTATCTCTTTGTGGTGCATTAACAGACTTTTGTTTCAGCACTGGAGGACGGCTCAGGGGGTGTGTGGTTTTAGTTGAGAATAAATTGTATAACTTGGTCTCACCAAATATAAAAACAAATGGTATAAATATTCAAGAAAATTACTTCCGATCTTTTATAGGGAAACTTCATGGATATTAAATAAAAAGATCCCTGAGATTCTTTCCCCTCTCACTGTAGTCTAATAGAGATAAATGATAGTTAAAATTTTGATATTGCTTAAATCCTTGAAGATGATGTGCCTTTTGAGATCCTTGACATGACAGATAATCTATATACCTCATAGTCAGCAATTTTTTATTACTAAATTTTGCTACGGAAGAAATATGAGCTAAAACCCACTCATAGTGGCATATTGATCATACTGATCTACTGTAAGAGCTGTGAAATGTAACACTTTTTTCAATATAGTTACAGTGGGGTAAAAAACAATTTCACCCCCGGCTGAAGAGTAGTTTATGGTAGTTTTGTGTTAATGGAGAGAGACAGAAGATAAACCAAAAATCCAGAAAAAAGCACATAACATAAACATTATACAATGATTTTTATGTTAATGAGTGAAATAAGTGCTCAATACCAAAGCAAAACACAACTTAGTACTTGGTGGAGAAACTGTTGGTTTCCACAGCAGTAATAGATTTCTTGTTATCAAAGCCCGTTTCCGCCACAAAAAAAAAAAAAGTATCCATAACTCGAAATTTCGAGTTATCTTTCTCAAAATTTTGAGTTAAGAAGTCAAAATTTCGACTTCAAGTTAGCGCTGCCAATCAGGAGTCTACATGAATGACGTCATTTCCTTGTTAGCCCAGAAGCTGAACCTAGTTACAATTGCTACAGCTAAGCTACCAGTATTACAGACAGCGGTCATGAATGCACAAATTGCTGAGTATTTTCAGCATGGCTTCACAAATGATGAAATCCTTGCGTTATTAGCTGAATCACATGGCATTACTATCAGCAAACATACTCTCGAAAGGATTTTACACAACAACAGACTTTGGCGCAGAAAGAACAAAACAGAGGTGGGAGAGGGGACAGCTTTCATACAAGCACAACTGGAAACCTCGGGATAGTGTCATGGGTATCGCAAGATCCACCAGAAGTGTTGCATTCTGTCTCATTTGTAGGGGATCAAATACTGATTTTACTCAAAGATGTGCAATTCAGTTCTAACGTTTATGTTTTTTTTCTAGAATTTTAGTTGATCTTCTGTCTAAGTACATAAAAAATTGAGGCTTTCCATTTCTTTGTATGTGAACAAACTTGTGAATTCAGCAGGTAATCAAAGAATTGTGTCCCCCATTGTATACACTACCTAAGTTTGAGCAGCAAAATCATATGAGAAATGTCTTGTTTTAATCCTCACCTTAGTGTGCTTCTTCAAGAACTTCACTTGCGTGCTTTGCTGGGCTTTACTTTCAGCTCTGGTCAGCTGAACAGGGTTGTGGCCTGGAAGTTTGCCTAGAAGTTTGGCTGGAGTGGACGGCAGTTGCTATAGGAACAAATGAGGTGGTTGTCAATGTAAGAAGTGAATGCACAGCAAATCAATGAAGCAGATTTCATGCAGTCCAGCTTAGTTACCAATGATCTGCTTATCTGTTTTTGGCCTGCCTCTATACACCGATAACCTGGATGCCTGTACATTTTAAAAGGCCAGCCCCAAGTGCAGCATCCACCTGTATGATCTGAATATAGCGTTGCCCTGTGGGGAAGGAGTTGAGCTTGATACGTTTTTTGTGGGAAGCACAGAGATCAATGCCTGTGTGATCAACATTAATACTGCATAGCCTATGTCACACTATATATTTATAGAGTAAAACATCTAATCTATGTAAATATGACTGAAATAGCTTTTGTGAGTCAGTCATTCTACATTTTAAGATTAATGTATATCCAGCAGGAAATTGGGAGACCTGATAACCAGTGATGGACATTAGTTCAACTGTAAAAATTATATGCAGTTGTTTGAACTAAATGGCTAAATAACTATTCTCCATTCGGACACCCTGGAGCCAGCTGCATGGCCGGCTCAAACCAAAACATCCCTGATAGCACAGTTGATTTGTCTCTTCGCCCCATCCTCCAAGGACACCTGGGTTGGACTGAGCATTGTTGACTTTTGCCTGACCGTGAAGGGAGATAGTGCTTTGACGCAACCAGGATACACACACTGTCACCCATTTACACTGATATTGATACCGCACGCATTCCCCTCCTGGAAACCAACGCCTCCCATGCTTTCCTCCTGCCGACGTAGATGGGCGGGTCTGGACCAGCGCCGTAGAATGGCAGCAGGACCGGGCGGGGTCTTCTCTACACCGGCTTACTTGACACACCCTTTCCCTACCCCAGTTGCTTGTCACGTGGTTCTGATGGTGTAATATGTGAAATTATGTGCTTATGTGCTGAGGTGTTTTTTTTTTTACTGTAATCAAACTGGGCATGTTGGTGCCCAGTCTGAATAGAGTCTTTTTTTCCCTCCTGATCCCGATGTGTGTACTTCACTGTTTCCAATACTATCTCCCCAATGACCTGTCTCCCCAATGTGATGTTTGTGAAATGTATGTCTGCTCGGAAAGGTCCCATTTCACTACTGGAAACTGTATGTGACAAA
>VURO01039844.1:0-17433 GCA_015108175.1 Pelvicachromis taeniatus
ACAGTCTTCATCACTCAGTACAAACTCACATTTCATCAGTTTGTAACTAATGTGTTCTGTTACAGACAGTTTAAAGTTCTCTAAACCAAACTAAGATATTTCTCAATTTACCGGTCGATCTACATCCCTACCCTCACCTATGGTCACGAGCTGTGGGTAGTGACCAAAAGAACGAGATCGCGGATACAAGCGGCGGAAATGGGCTTCCTCCGAAGGGTGGCTAGACTCTCCCTTAGGGATAGGGTGAGAAGTTCGGCCATCCAAGAGGGGCTCAGAGTATAGCCGCTACTCCTCCACATCGAAAGGAGCCAGTTGAGGTGGTTCGGGCATCTGACAAGGATGCATCCTGGGCGCCTCCTGGGTGAGGTGTTCCGGGCATGTCCCACCGGGAAGAGGCCCCGGGGCAGACCCAGGACACGCTGGAGAGATTATATCTCTCGGCTGCCCTGGGAATGCCTTGGTGTTCCCCCGGATGAGCTGGAGGAGGTGGTAGGGAGGAGGGAGGTCAGGGTTTCTCTGCTTGGGCTGCTGCCCCCGCGACCCGGCCCCGGATAAGCGGAAGAAAATGGATGGATGGGATGGATGGAAGATTTAATCTTGCAACAACACATTAGCTAGCCTCACTCTAGTGGAGAGAGTCCAACTAACAAATGAATAGTTATTACTGCAGTTGTTTTCTGTTCGATTGTGATTGTTGTACAAATGTAATATATTTTCATGGCTTTGAATTGGCAATAAATGTAGATAGAAACGGGCTGCAATGGCTGACTTTGCTCCCTGGTCCAACATTATTATTATCAATGTGCATAGGTTATAATTTTGTGTTTGTGATTTAAAACCTAAATTCCTATAGGTGTATGGTGGCTGACACTGAGGCAGTCTTATTAATAACCAAGATTTCCATCTCAGCATTTCTAATCACAGGTACTTATCATAGGTTTTGTTTTTCAACTAAAGGCCGCTGAATGGACGGGAATGTTTAACTGTTGTTTTGATCTCTGACCTAAAATGAACAGGGCTGTAAAGTAAGGGCATCACTTTACTTCTTAAATATAGACCTTGCACCAACATGGATGATTTTTACTACTTCCTCTTTTTACATTCAGGAATTACTCACTTTCTGCTGCACTGAAGTACTCTGGATTCACTGAAGCGTACAGAACTCCATTTCCGAGCCGATCACTGTTCCTGACAACAACAAAAATGTTTACAGACACAGAACAGGGAGCGTGCATAATTTGATGCATATCAAATTTTTATTTTACAAAGAATACTAGCAAAATGTAACATTCACTTTTAACACGAGTGAACTTTTGCTTCAGATGCATTTGGACTCCCAGATATACTCAGGATGGCAGGAGGCAGCAATGCCCACCTCTCTAGCAGGGAATGTGCAGGAATATTAGCTGTGCTTTTCACACATACGTGAAATCATCACATGATCTTTGTACTAAGAACAGGTTAAAGACTGGCTGATTTTCTAACTGTCAGATAAGGACTAGAGAAGTTGTTGCAGTGCATGTGTGAAAAAGTATTGTAGTATTTCAACTTGAAAACCTACTGGAGCTGGCTCAAAAATGTAAAAAAGAAAAAAAAAAAAGATTGATTTTACTTTGGAGCCTATGATAGTATGGCAGGTGTTGCTAATTTCTTCTGGAGACTCATTACTTTATATTACTTCAGGTTGTTTTGAGTTCAAATCATGCAAATTTATGATCTCCAGTTCCCTTCAGGGTAATTTTGGTATTTCAACATAAACACTAAATATTACAACCCCACATACAACAGGGTGCCAATCACGTAACAGATGGAATTCTTGTTTTATTTGCCACTTAGTTTTATGGACTACAATTGGCAGCATTTTTGCTTTGGTTTGTGTGTTGGTTGAGTGTCTGTGGATCACAGTGTGACCACACCACCCATTAGTACGTTGTTTAAGTGTTTATTTTGGGGAAGAAAAAGGAAGAAAAGTACATGCCCATATGATTTTCAGTTTAGGGTTTTTTCTTGATACAGTGTCCCATTTCTTTCTGAAAAAGTATGGCACTCTCTTTCTCAGGATAGAGCTTCCATAGGTGATGAAACACTTCTTGTGCACAAACCTTTTCCTGTTGAGGACAACCATCACTCCAACCAGAAGGCAGATGAAGATGATTATGGAGATGGGAACAAAGATCATTGCGTAGAAGATATTTTCATATCCTGCTGGGTCGAACAGTTTGATTAATATCATCGGTGGTTTTGACGTCATTCATCAGTTGTTAGAAAACAAAAATTCTTTTCCTTTTTTTTTATTTAAATGATGCAATCAACTCTAATGATGCATGACTGCATGCGTCTTACTTACGTTCAGCCACATACAGATCCACAGTTTGTGTCCAGGAGCCATTGCCAGCCAGAGACGTGGCTCTCACTCTGACTGAGTAGTTTCCTGGACTGAGGTTGGACAGCCGAACGCCACGCTGGGCCCGATACATTTGACCAGATACACATTCATGCTTCTCGGTCTGACACACACACACACACACACACACACACACACACACACACACACACACACACACACACACACAGAAAAGAGGGCTTATTATGGAGAACGTTTTACTAAATCCAAATCAAACATCCAAGGGCCTGCTGTTTTTAATTTGTACTGTGCAATAAATAGTAAGGACAGGGTTTAGGGTGCCAGACCCATTCTGCCTCAAGATGAATAAATAATAAGTCTCATGTCTGGTCAGTGGTGTATTTGATTGGTTAACATGTACTTCTGAGACCCAGTGCTGCCACTGTTTTTATGGCGTTTCTAAAACTTAACTCCTGTTTGTTGGTTCAATCTGTCCTGCATTTAAAATGTGCTCATTTTAAAATTAGCACACTTCTACATTACATTCTGTGTCAGAATTCCCGACATTTTCAGAACATTAAGTTAAACTGAAATTCTGTCAGCCTTGTTCTGCAGTGAAGACTAAAGGCAGAGCGATCATTTGTTTCTCATTAGAGGGAAAATGAGAGATTATGCATTGACTTTGATACTTGCAAACGTGAAATGGCTCTAAGTGACTGGCAGACAGTCAGACTGGGTAACATAAAAACCTCTTCTTTAAAGTTCATTTTTATAGACTTGCATTTATGACACATCCCTTCTTTGTTTTTCTTTTGTCTATTTTTTGTTTGCTATTAGCATCTGTCCTTTTTGCGTCAATGTACTTTCTGAAATTCCTTCAGTCTTTAAAAAAAAACAAAAAAAAAACAAAATCAGTTTTCAAAGTTATCAGTATTATAACTATTACTTCAGATAAATCACTTCATACAGAGGAGAAGATGACCTACGAGCAAAAAGAATTCTGAACAAACTGTTGAATTTTACTGGAAACAAAGCCAGTTTGTCCTACCTCAGCACCCAGTTTAAACTTGATCTCATACATGAGGATAAGTCCGTTGGGACGAGGCGGCACGGACCAACGCAGAAACACCCAGTCCTCGTGGCCTTCCCAGGCCACTGGGCCCGGGATATCATCTGCCTTTTCTGGAAAACCCACAGACGGAGTTTAATTACAATGGGTATCAAAGAAATCACAGCTTGGTCATGTGTATCCTAAAATTCACTAGTTGCCTATAATGTTTCAAAACAAACTGCTGACCTGCAGGCTTGGTTCTGGAGAACACGAACTCCGCTGCGCTGCAACGTACGACCTGTCGATTGCACGCATGAACATCGATGCGGTAAACCGTAAAGGGCTGCAAGCCAGAGATCTGCAGCTCACGTTCTGTCACTGATTGCTCAATGAATTCAAATTCTTGGTCTGCCGGATCCTGTTCGGGGGTGCTGTTGTTGCCAGCGGCTTGAAGAGGAGGGGCAGTGCTACTATTGCCATGCAGTTGGTTGCGGCGAGAGTGAGTGGAGTTGGCGATGCCAAACAGATCTCTGCGGCGACGATCTGCTGGCCTGAAAAGGAGAATCAGAGGAGAAATTATAAGTGTGAAACAGGTGCATTTTAAGCAACATTAAGCCCAACCTGAGTGCAACAAGCCAATTTTTCATACCTTGGAGCAGGATGTGAAACACTGCGTTAAACCACAAGGCAGTGAAACCTGTCTGTCTCCTTTGTTGTTTACTTCGTAGCTCTTTAGTTTTGTGCTGATTCCAGAGTTACTGGAATACTTTGCTCAAACTTAAAAGTTTTAAGTGATCTGCTTGGTTTTTGTTGCCACTTGGCTTTTGGTTCAGCAGCTCGGATGAAACATGGTAGGAACATTGTAAACAGAATTACTGAACAGCTCAGTTAATTTTCTAGTTACTGAACTTTTACAAGCAAAGCACACAGTATGTGCCAAAAAAAGTGATATATCAAACCCGCTAACGTAGCTGATCAACAAGAGATTACCAAGTAGTTTTCTGCATGTGCCTTTATTTCATAATATTTAATTGGATGGGATACCAGACCAAGTTATTGTTTTGTCTCAACCAGAATGAAATGTGGACACCTTTTAAAGGGCTTTTGGCAATTTATCCTCAATTATATTTCTTCTAACAGCAAGAAAGAAATGTTTTCTTTGGCTAATTATTGCTAAACAGTTCCAACCAATCCGTAAAAGACTCTGGTAGGTGTGTAACAATCACATCAGCAGAGTTTACAGATACTGTCCCATTCATGTTGGTTTGCACACATCTGTTAAAGGTAAGCTCAAAGCTAAATGCAGAATATATGATGACACTTGATGTTTATCTTTAGATGGAAGTACACAAATCCCTTTATTCTGGCCTGGCAAAACACACCAAGAACTAATTATTCCCAGTGGACTGAGCTGTGCACATGTGTGTTGAGACATAAAGAAGTAATGTGATGCAGATGTCCGAAGTGCAATGCAGCAGGATGACTTTCTATCTCTATCCAAATCAAACAGAAGCTGAGCCACAACTCAGGAAAATCAAGAAAAAGTAAATACATTTGTAGGGAAATTGCAAGAAGGATAAAAAAAATATAAAGACTGTATTATCACTCCTCATTAGGCTATGTTCTCGTAACTGCTATGCATAATTATACTGTATAATGACTAAAGACTGAAGAAAGAAACTGATCTCTGTTTTGCTAAATTACTCAAATTGTGCATGCATTGATTTTTGGTTAGTTCACATAGGGGTAAAAATCAAGTGAAACGTTGCCGTAGCTACTAAACGGCTGTGCCACATGGAGAAATAACGAGTTGGGTTAATCACCTTGGTGTGAAAATGGAGTTGTGCAGGAAGTTTTCAAAGACTTTTCGGTAAGAGGCGTCAGCAGCTTCAGCCTCCAGGTCTTCCACTGATTTGGGGCAGGGACAACAGCCTTTACCTGCCCCATCGGGATTTAGTTTAGTCGGCTTCGTATCCTCTTCTTGGTCTCCCACCCCTATAGCAGCGATCCTAATGGGAATCTTCAGCTCTGCAGGCGAAAGAGAAAGATTTGTAGTTTGTTTGTGACTTAATTATTAGCAGTAGTGGTGGCAATGGAAGTTTGTACCTGTGTGTGCGTGCGTGTACCTTTGGAGCAATAATTGTGCTGATACAGCTCTCGGTCTTCCGCTTGTTGCTGCCATCTTACTAAGTAGTATGTCTGGTTCCCATTCGCTGAGACAGGGGGTGACCAGCGTACCACCAGTTGAGTGGATGAGTTGGAGTACGCTCGCACATCCTGAGGCATGGAGGGTGCTGAGAAGAACGGAGACATAAACTGATTTCTAACAACTTTTGCGTAAACTCTTTTCTCCTTCAGGCTGCCAGTGCAGATGTGATCCTCTGACATCACAGTGCTGCTATGTCTTTACACTGCAGCTGGACTTATTTAAAGCAGCCTTCCATTTCATCTAATTATTGCAGTATATTACAGTTTGTTTAAATCCGATTTTCTCCATCTCTTTGACTTGCAGCTGTGTTTATTTCAAACGGTCTTCCTCTCCATCTCCTTTCAGTATGTTTGGATAAAATCCAGAAATGTTTGAATTCTGACAGAGATATAATCCACTTCTATTTGCAAAACAAGCAGCAACTAAGCATATGGCGGTACGATGGTTTTAAGGTATACCAAACCATTCAGTATTAAACATATACTCCAAAGATATGATTTTAAGTAATATCACAGTTGTTTGCTACGTTTGATGAACTAATAAGGGAAATAATGTAGTTGCTAATTCAAACCACCAGGGGTCAGTGAGAGTTTGGCAACAGCAAAACAGAAAGGCCAGAAGGCCAGCTGAAAACAACTATGCATTGATGGGGATACAGTAATCCCTCTCTGGGACTGTTTAGATTCAGACCGAATGACAGAAAAAAAGCTACAATGCGGTGGTGGTGAAAACACGGCCACAGCAGGATACCTGCAATGCTGAAACTAAAGATATGAACAAGGTAAATGTCTTTTTGTTTTTTTGGACTGACTTACTTATGACTAGCTTTGGCACTAAAATCAAATGATGAAGCTTTAATTTTGGGTTGGTTATACGGCACAGTTGTGGTTAGCACGGTTGCTTCATGGCAAGAAGCTTCCTGGTTAGATTGTGCTGTTTGCTTGTGTTCCCTGTGCTTATGTTTGTTCTCCCTGCATATTCTGGTTTCCCACAGTCCAAAGATGTGCATGTTAGATCAATCTGTGATTGATCATAGGTGTGAATGGCTGTCTGTCACTCTGTGCTGGCCTTGGGATGGACTGGTGACTTGTCCAGGGTGTACACTGCCCTGGACAGATGGTTTTAAAATAGATAACATACTGAAGAATAAAGCAGTATATGAATGTGTGGGTGAAAATGGGGCTTTGCAGTCTCTACACTCTGAGAGGTCAGTAACACCAGAAAAGTCCTACATAAATGTCATTTTATTTCAATTTCCTTCCCATTTCAGCTGCTTATGTTGAATGAAAACAAAGATGGAGACTTCAAATTACTTAGTCAAACAACAATTTTGCTCTACAACTCCCTGGTTATTCTAACAAACAAAAACAAGTACTTTCTCTAATTTCAGAGAGGGGAAAGTACAGACTGTAAGAGACTATAACTTTCGATCTGTGCTGTTGTGGTGTTTACCTGAAGGGCTGGTGCGGATGTAGACCACCTTGCTCTTGGCTCCTGGCATGTGTCTATCCTCCACTGTGAGTGTGATAGCTTTAACAAAGATAGCATACTGTGTCCACGGCTTCAGGTTGGACAGAAGAACACCAGGATCTGACTCCTTGTCGGGCCTCAGCTCCACATCCACCATATTCCAGCTGTTGAATCCACAGCCATCCTGTCCCTCAAACTCTGTGATGTTCTGGTAGGGCCTGGGAAAAAAAGGGTGAATTATTAATTTATTAATGTACATCTATTTAATTCATGTGTTTTTTTTTATTAAACAATTGAAGTCTCTGCAATGATTTAACACTTAAATGTCCACTTAAACTCAGCTCCTAATATTTGCTTGATAATTGTGGCTGGAAAACCATTAAGTGAGATTTCCTATTTGTGAAACTATGTACCAAGTTAATACAGAAACTTGATTAAAGAAAATTTTCCTGTATTTGAAGTCCTGTTAATGTTTCTGGGATCTCACCTCTGACAGTTAAATTCCAAAAGACAACTACAAGTGGTAGGATTAAAATTCAGCCCAATAATACTCAGCCTGCAGATAAACTAAAATAAACAAAAAACATACGCTTCCTTGTAGTAGACAATGAAGCTGATGAGGTCTCTGTAGTCAGGGGGCCGGTAGCGCTGCCATGTCAGCTTGATCCTTGTGCTGCTGGTGCTGTTAGACTTAAATTTCAGAATAGTGCTTTCACCTATGGAGGGAGCAAGGAGTTAAAAAAAAAAGAAGAAAAAAAAGTGCTTCAGTATGTGTGCATTAATATGCAGAAATTAGTAGTGTCGGCAGAGCGGTGCAGTAAATACTGACATAAGAAGCAGAACAGCATCACGCTCAAAAGAAGTGTTTGCAAACTGCTAGTACACTAGAGTAACTGCAGCGCATGAACTGGACATAGCAATTTAAATGTTTGTGGTTTTCAAACTGAAGCTCATTTTGACCCTTACAGCTGGCTCTGTCGCCGTTGTTTCGGAAATCACTCTCATCAAAGCGGGCCTGGATGCCTGTTTTGTTCCACATTTTGCGGATCTCGGACATGCACAGCTTCGGGTTGGCTCTGAAGAACAGCTTTCCTGTTTTGATAGTCAGATTGTGCTGCTTCCAGTCCCAAAGATACTGTAACTGTTGGTTGTCGAATGCGGAGAAGGCATACATGCTAGAGGGCAGAAAGAGGGGGAGATGAATGCATCACAGTCATCAATATGCTGCTTCATTCTACATTCATTCGTTTATGTTTATCTATGAGTGTATTGTGTGTATAGTGATTCATGCTAGGCTGAAAGCCAACTTTCCCACCAAGGTTAAGGCCTTATTTTCAGCACGTAATGGAAAACTATACAACATATCCACTAGTGACTTGTCTATTAGGGGAAGCTATGCTAATTGAACAAAATGTAGCTATTTTACTCTTCTCGGTAGATCTCTCTTTTAGCTGGAGGTTTAATGACCCAGTTAGACAGCAGAGGGACTGCTTGACAGCAGGATAAAAATCACCTGGCAAATCCGATTAACCAGGGGCTGACATTTTTTGTGTGCTGGAGAGGAGGGGTTTTTTTTTTATGATTCTCTGGGTAACACCCAGACATCAAGGAATGACTGTAATGTGGGCCTTGGGACAGTAAGAGTCCTGTGAACACAAACAGATGGAGGGGGGAAGCGAAGGCCTCTCAATGATCTAAGAGAACATTTCTGGGACTGTTGGAGGTTATACCAACAACAACAACAAACAAACAAAACTTGAACAGGTGCCGTTAACTTTTTTCACTAAAGAACTCAAAGTGCTCTATACAACAACCACATTCACCCAATCACACAAGCACTATTTCTATACTTTTAGTGCTTTCTATCGAACATTCATACACATTCACACTCCGATGGATGCATCGGAGAGTAACTTGGGGTTAGTATCTTGCCCAAGGATATTTGGCATGCAGACTGGGGGAGCCAGGGATCGAACCACTAACCTTCCCAATCAGTAGCTGACCTGTTCTACCACCTGAGCTACAGCCACCCCAGAGTCATGTTTGTTGAGCACTAATTACTTGAGTTCCTAGAGTTTTCAAAAGTAGAATGAGAGAGAGAACCTTCCCCTTACAGGTCCCTCGACTATGGAACCAGCTCCCAGTTTGAACTCGTAAGACAGACACTCTCTCTGCTTTTAAGATTACGTTTAAAACCTTCTTTTTGATGAAGCTTATAGCTGGGGCTGGATCAGGTGATCCTGAACCCTTTCCTTAGTTACACTGCAACAGGCCTGGGCTGTTGAGGATTTCCCATGATGTACTGACCATTTATTCTTCACTCATCCATTTTCAATCTCTATGTGTTTATAAACTACTACAGCATTTTAATCATAAGCAATTATTAAACTCTCTTCCATAGTGTATTTTGTCCTCCCTCCCTCACTGATCTCTTCCATTTTCCCTCACCTGAACCAGTTGCTGCAGAAACCTGCCGCTCAATGAAATTGGTAATAGGCAATCTTTACTGTGAAATGGCCCTATACTAATAAAACAGAATTGAATCGAATAAATGAATAGAACTAGTTAATATTCAGGTGAATCCTTGAGAAAATGACATGAGAAGAAATGAGCTCCGAGTGTCACCATACACAAACATCCGTCTCCACTGTAAGGCATTGAGATTAAAATCTTGGCTGTATGTTTATCCACGTAGAGGTGTGTGTGTGTGTGTTTGTGTATGTGTGTTCTTACTCTTCATGGAGGTTCTCTCCATCGATGTATCTCAGGCTCCGAAGGAAGGCAAGGGAGCTCAGTGTGTGCGAGTGTGTGATCCGCACGAAACCAGTCACCCTTTGGATCAAACCTGTGAAACTTTCCAGCTCTGCCACCATGTTATCTAAAGACACAGACAGTCATGATATTATTCATTTATCTACTGATGCATTTATTCCATTGCCGGCTTAAAGGGGACTTATTATCATTTTAAGTATTTCCTGTCGTGTACATGCCGTTACAATGATGGATCCTAATTTTTAAACATGGCTAAAATTTCAAGATGTGTACAAGCGATCACAATGAGTGAAAACTCAGACTTTAAATGGGCTAAATCCTCCATTTCAGACTGTTTTTTCTACTCTTGACTCTATACTATGTGAAAGTGAGCAGATATATGTAGATATATGTCTCATGTTTATCTTAGGCACATGGCCAGGACTTATTCCTGGAACAAAATGGACCTTCAGATGTATGACTAAACAAGTGGTGTTTCATCCAAAAGGTCTGTGGAACCTATTTAACAGAGGTATCAACATTTTCCTGTCATTTCTGGCCACATGATAATCATAAATGTATTAAGCTTGACAACATTAAGCTCCACTTACAAAAAACAAACCTGGTGATTTTTCTTAGTTTAAAGTAAACTGCTGGAGTGTGCCAGCATTTTTCATATGGGTTAAACCCTGAGAGCTCTGGCTGGGAGCACAAAAGCTCCACCCACATACTATTTACAAACCTTCCATTTATGAAGGGAAGCCAATAAGAGCAAAGGTAGCCTAAAGGTAGGGACAGGGGAACTGAACCAGGTTGTTTCAGTCAGTAGATGAAATCACAGGCTGCACAAAGCCCCAATAGGAGACAAATAAGGATCATTTTGAACAGTGAATAACTATTTTACTGTCAAATAATGTTATTATAGACCAATTTTTTTTAAACTTTTGTAATCGATGAGGACAGCTTTCCTGAATGGACAATGAAATATATTCAAATTGTTGAGTTCTCATGTGACAAATTCCTTTTGTGTCCGATTTAACGCTGTGAATATAACAGATCTTTATAATGTCCTACACCAGCTGAGAAACTCCTCAGGCCTCCCTCACAAAGAAATGTGAGTATTAACAGTCGTATTGCTGCGTTACACCGCAGTACTTACGGCCTCTGCGGATGTTGATATGCAGGTTGCCTTTGATAACAGTGCAGCCTTTGAGAGACTGAGCAGCAGTCATGGAGTCGATGACCTTCTCATCACATACTTTATCACACAGACCATCACAGGCTGTGCAAAACATACTGGAGACAGACAGAGAGAGAGGCAGGAGACAGTGAATGTACAGCGTCATTCCTGACAGACATCTATTTGCCAAAACTGGTTTCGTGCTCCTTTTCTTTTTTAATTTCTGTCCCTGAAAGATTTGACGTCAACATTTCACAGAAGCAGCCAAAGCATGTCTAGGTGAAATTCCTCGGGATGCTTAGTGGCCTTCACTATTTTGGAGGCCATACAGAGAGTATGATGGCTGGCTCTCTCTAAGCTAACAGTATGATTTGAACTAAGGAGGGTGTTAAACCAGGGTAAATTCCGGTTGAACAGAAGCTCACCTGTTTGGTGCGGCGCGTGTGTACCCAGATGGACATTCAGGCATGCACTCTCCTCCATGGATAACGTATCTGTCAAGGTCGGTAAATTGGGCTTTGGAGCAAAGCTCGGCACTGATGCAGCTCCAGCCCTCGAACTTGTAGGTGCCTGGGGGGCAGTCAGCCATGCAGCGACCTTGGTAATAGTAATGCACACATGCAGTACATGCTGTGTCACGATCAGGGACTGTGCAGCTGCCCAGACACTGAGGGTGGCAGCACTCGCCGTCTGCTGTGCACGCTCTCTGTGCACACTTCTCTGGGCACCCCACTGGGGAAACAGAAAGAAAGGGGGGTAATTTAGCCAG
Source organism: Pelvicachromis taeniatus (assembly GCA_015108175.1). NCBI lineage: Eukaryota > Metazoa > Chordata > Actinopteri > Cichliformes > Cichlidae > Pelvicachromis > Pelvicachromis taeniatus. The sequence continues at coordinate 11,775 of VURO01039844.1, forward strand.
ACAATTTTCCAAAAAATAATGAACAATAAAAAACAAAACATCAGAACATGACATTAATTTTTAAGTACACTTAAAAAGTTTATTTTCTGCTTGACAAAAATTCAAAGCACTTTTCAGTGTTTCTCATACACCTATTCACACACTCAAATAAATGATGGCAGTGCTGCTGTTCTATACCATCCTCTTGCTCAAGGACACTCTGGCCTATGGACAGGCTGAGCTTCTAACGGCCAACCCTGAGTTTAGTTGATAACATGCTCTACTACTCTAGCCCCAGTGGTCATTTAGTAAAGATGACTGCAGATTTAAATGCTCCCTTATATGTTTCCTACAATGTTTCACATATGAATGTTTTGGACAGAAGATTATGATGCACATGTAGGTTTGCTGCAGCAGGAAAGATCATCTCACCCTGAAGGCAGACCAAAAAAAGTTTTCAAAGTTACAGGTTTTAGCACAATCGTAGAGTGCAATGTACTATTATTTAGGCTGGCACAGTTAAAGAACAACATAAATATTTAAATCAATTTGAAACAAACAAACAAAAAGAAACTTCTTAACTAACAATTGTAAAGTCAAGTTAGGGCAGTTTATTTCTAAACAACAGATATTAACATAAGTGTAGTACAGCTAACAGCAGCAAAGAAGAAGAAGAAACAGAAACAGAACACCACAAGTAAAATTCATTCCAACCTCAGCCTGGTTTAAAGGCCAAAAACTAAAAATTGTGTTTTAAATGAGTTTTAAACTCAAGATGTGAAGGGGGAGTGTTCCATGTAGGAGCAGCTGTTGCAAAAATCCAATATCCTCTATGTTTTAATCTGGACTTTTAGAAATATTTTTATTTAATATTCTACCGTCACACCATTAAAAATGTAATATTTTGTCCTTAATACCACTACAAACAAGTTAAACATTGGAGCAATCAACAACACAGAACTGATTTATTCCCATTGATGCAAATCCATATTTAACAACCAAACAGAGCTTGCAGTGAACCTAAAACCATAACACATAAATATAACCAGAAAGCCTTCAGTGTGAACATACCTGTTATGACATGATTTGCATTTACCAGTGAATGACTGACAATGCATGCATGCACACTCGCCCAGATAAAAGCTTTTAAATACACCAAGAGCCACACATGAGGTACTCATGCAAGCTGCTTCATATCCAACCAACCACGTTGAAATTTGTTTTCTTAGTCTTAATATTATAAAAGGCAACCCAACATGGGGAGCCACAAGCCAGTGTACTCTTAATGCATGTCTCAACCTTGGACAACGGGGATTGTTGTGTGAGGAAGAGCATCTACTGTAAAATCTTTGCCAAATCAAAGACACAGACTTCAAAGAACGAGATTTCCATACCAGATAAGTCGGGGTGACAGAGGAGGATGCTAGGGATAGGGTAAGATTGAGACAGACGATCCACGGTGGCGAAGAAGCAGCCAAAGAAAGTAGTAGTAGTAGTAGTAGTAGTATTCTTAAAATTACAGAATAATTAGAATTATAGAATTCTAAAAAGGTGCTTTCAACTGTTTCCTTATTTTCCAAGGGGTCACCATAGTGTATGGATCCACATATTTTATTTGGCACAGCTTTCACACTGGATGTACATCCCGATGCGAGCCTCCCATTCATCCAGGCTGGGGATCGCCATGAGGAGTACTATAGCTTGTGACAGCTTGTCTCACGGTCTCAAAAAAAGGATCTTCACCATGTAAAGAAAATTTGTCCACCACTGCACCACTGAGACGCTCTTAATCTTACAAATATAAATACGAGAAACTGTATCCAACAGGCTTTCGGAGCTTTTATCTAGCAGAGCTCACATTACTGCTGAGCTCTATGTGCTATATGGGGCTCATCCCTGATCCACTCCGGATTTTTCAGCCAGCACAGCTACAAATAACTCATCCAGTTGCTGTGGTGTTCCTCTAAATAAGAGGATATTGTAACTGATGACAGGAAAAAGTGACTGAGGAGTTCCAGAAGAAAAACACCATATAGAGAGCAGCCACACCTCGTCATGGCCTTTGTCTCTGCGGCGGGGGAATTTAAATGAAGCGTGATAGACAACAAAACACCAAGGCAGCTTATTTGACTAGCTGACACATACCTTCACCATCACCACCACGCAGCTGAGCAGCAGCAGCTTTTAACCCAGCTTTACTGTCAAGCAGCTCACTGCTTCAACATGACAGTACAGAGACATAAGCTGATTGGATCAAACTGACTCTAAACAGTAATGTGTCTGCCACAGAAACAAACACTAACTGCTATGGAAACACTGCAAATCCCTGCTTGAAATTATTTGGTTGTGTGTCCTTCGAGGCATTAACAAAAGGACAGTGATTTCTGAAGCCAAAGAAACTATAATTTTGATTGTGTCATCCACATAGGTTAGCCAGAGGCTGTTTAAACCAGCACCAAACAACACAAAGTTATAAGAAATGATGTGTTGTTTAGAGAATGCTGAGCGATAAAACTGCCTCGACCAACTCTGTCAAACAAACCAAAGACAACAGGCCAGAGCAGATGCGTATGGCTACTCCCGTTTATTTATATTTCAGTGATTTATCCACAGAGACTTGCTATATTACATTGAAAGACCTGGACACACAGTATAAAGCATTACAAGACAGATGTTAGTGGACGATAGCACAGACTAAAACACAAAAGAAAGGTTAAAACCATCTGTTCAATCTGTTTATGTTTGAGCTTAAAGAATAAAGATGAGGAAGTTTGTGTTTGGTTCAGGGGTTAATGCTGCATTCATATGATTTCTGAACAACCCTAAGACACTAAAAAGCACTAAAAACCAAACTGCTGCATTTATTAATTGTTAATCTGCTTTTGATTTTCTCAGCTGGCGCTTTGAGTGTAAATAGCAGAAAGAAAAGCAAAGGTTTTCTGAAAAGAGAAAATTAACCAAGTACAGTTTGACTTTTATGCTTTAATATGGTTAAAAACAAAGTGCCAGAGTGATTGACAAAATAGTTTATTTTTAGATGATTAACCAATCAATTCATTTGACCTTTTATTGCGCTGATGTTTGGCACCAAAACAACATATCAACTGTGAAATGCCACTTTGGCACTACCCATTGGTTTGTGAAGTTCTGTTTTAGAGCCTCAACTGTTTGTATTTTTGGCCAAAGAGCCAACACTAACAAACCTGATAAATAAGGTGCTTTCACAAAGTGCATGGGTGCATTACACACCATTGTTGTAGGTTCATGTATTGCTATCCACCTGTGATAAGTGATACGTTTTATTACTGGCTGTAAATAAATCTCTCCTTGGGCTAGTTCCCTCTTACCTGTGTCTTTATATGTTTAAAAACCACAACCAATACAGCCCTCGTTCTCACGACATCATACAAACCGATTGTCCTGAAAATCAGAATAGAATTAGGGGGAAAAAAGGCTTTTAAATATACTGCCCCCGTTTCCTGGAATAAACTGCAGAAGGAACTGAAACTGTCAGAAATGGTTACCGTGAGGGAGTTTTAGTCCATTTTAAAAGGAAAGAGAATAAATCCTTTAGTCAGTTTGACTGTTTTTCATGTCGCTCTTAATGATCAGCTATTGTATATTTTTCACATGTCTGTATGGACTATTGTATTTGTTTTTAATTGTTATGTGTTGTTTGTGTTTTGACTTTTGCTGCCATGATGCCAGAGATTTGAATCTCAATGAGATTTTGCCTGGATAAATAAAGGATTAATAATAAAATATCCAAAAGTGTGGGGGCACTGAAAGACCGGCAGCTCTGCACACAGCAGGAGAGAGGAGGGAGACACTGGAGGATTTATTTACCATGTTTAGAAAGGAAGTACCTTACACATACACAGGCAAAGAGCACTGAATCTCAGATCACCTGGTTTAAATGCAATGATTAAAGAGTCAGTCTTCCTTAATCAACATAACTGGATGGTTGTCACATGAACATTTAAAACCGTATTAGATCAAACTGTTTATTTAGATGTATAAAAGCGGTTAAGAGGCACAGTAGACTAATATGATGCAGATAGATAACGAGTATTAGATGTTTCTAAAGTTAAGGTAGGGGACATTAAAGCAGATGGTTTGGCATATTTGATTTGGCACAGATTTTACGCCTGATGCTCTTCTTGACATAAACCTTCCATTTATCCAAGTTTGGGACGTGTACTAGGAGTACACTAGCTTGTACCCTCCTGAGGCTCGTTTCTCCTCCTGGAATCTAACCAGAGCTCCTTTGCTTGTAAAGCAAATGCATTAATCACTACACCAAGCAAACACAAGTATTCCTGGTGTTGGGGACCTGCACGTGATCACCACGCTGTAAATAATATGTTTATTGGAAAGTCGGACATTTTACCGTAAGTCTATAGGGAGTGAATCACTTTTGGAGCCAGCTTCAAGTGGCCACTGGAGAAACGGCAATTCTGCATTTGCTTCATTTTTCAGTTCCAGATGTTGCTGCTTGGTTTTTCAACACACGAATATCACATTTATTTTTGTTTACAGAATGAGAAATGTGAGACAGAAACAACAACAACAATAAAAATAATCACACACTGACCTACTTCCAACTATTTGTTGTTCAGTTTCGTGATTATGATTTTTACCCTTAGGACTACTATTGTTGGTATATTTTCCAAAGCCTACATGACCAAATATTCAGTACTGACACCAAATACAGAAACCTTCTGGTACACTTGCCTAGTAAATTCCTAATTGTAATTTTAACTTCAAATCAAAAATCAACAACAGAATGCATTTTGTCAGGTATTTTAAGTATCACTGGCTAATTTTTCTTATTTGTCATTGACAATTGGGTGACACAGGAAGTTCATGAAATCTGCTGTCCTTCCCCGATTGGGCAGTGACCATGAGATGACCTTCTAACCCATCTCCAAACTGACACAAAAGCCAATCAGAACCTTCAGACTGTGTGGTCCCACCAACCATTCAGCAGGCTGTTTGTGCTCAGCAGGAGGAAATGAGTGCTGCATTTCACAGGCACAAAATGTTCTTTCTCTGCTCACAGCCCCCACCAGCCCCCCAAAACTCCATCTTGCCCTCTGACCTCTTACAATGGGGTGATGTGAGCTGGAAAGGTGTAATTTTGAAATGCGATAATGTACAGCCTGAGGTCCCCTGAGGGTTGGGTGAAGAGGAGAGAGAGTCTCTGCTTGAAGTTTGACTCGAGCTGGAGCTGTTTGCATGCAAACCCCTGAACACAACTCCCTGACTGACCAGTGAAGGGTGGAGGGAGGTGGAGAGGTCAGTGGGTGCATACAGTAGTGCAGATCAGCATTCAGCTGGACATCTGCAACATAAAGCTTCCCAGTTTTTATCCCCCTTACTACACTTTTAGAGACAGGTTGATGCAGTGCTGCAGCACAAGGCAAGGAAATGGAAACAGGAAGAGAATGAAAAAGAGAAAGTGTAAAGGAAAGAGAAAGACGATTAACTGCAGGATGAGGAAGAGATGGGAACAAGGTACAGAGTATGTGAAAAAGTGAAGTGCCCAGAACATCAGTAATGTAGTAGTTAATGCAGCTCCAGAGCGAAACAATTATTGTCAGGTGGGAAAAAAGGTGATATGTTTTCTTGTCATTGGTTAGTTATGTTGCACAAACTAATGAGGGTTAAAATCCACTGA
>VURO01039847.1:0-12946 GCA_015108175.1 Pelvicachromis taeniatus
TTTTTGTTGGGGGGGGTTTTTTGGTTTTGGTGGTGGGGGGGGGGGGGGGTCTTTGATCAGATCATCGGCACGGGTAATCTTCTGTGCTCTTCAGTGAGAGTCGGGGGTGTTGTTTCTCGCCACTCCACCGACCACCAGGCACATTTTAATAGTCTGCTCTACATAATGATGTCGGTCTAAGTTCCCACACATACTTTAGGCTACAAGGCCGTCATAACAGAGCAGATCAAACAGGCCTATAACCTACTTGTAGTCCAGATCTGAGAAACTATCTGTAAGACATAAATGTTATTTTCTAAATCATGCAGTGAATGAAACTTTTATCTATCTATCTATCTATCTATCTATCTATCTATCTATCTATCTATCTATCTATCTATCTATCTATCTATCTATCTATCTATCTATCTATCTATCTATCTATCTATCTATCTATCTATCATAAGAATAGACCGTAAGGCTAATTTCCTCTGCCTATTTTATTTTAAATTTATTACCAGTGGGGAACTTTCCTCTGAATATTGTACAATAACATGCAATGTGCCATGTAATGGGGTTGCTAAAGGAAGGGTAAGTGTGTGGTAAACGGATCAAATTGTGGAAAGGGCACAAAAGGATTTTTTCTGACTTCTCCAGCAGGTATTTGAGCTTGAGGGAGTGAACCTTTACAAAACTGCACAAAAGCAGTACAATAACCCCTATAAGGAAATTAAACTCTGTTTTAATCATGTTACACAGAGCAGTGAGGAATCCAAATTATATGACCTGCCAGTTTCTTTATATCTTTATATAAAGGAGATTTTAATATCGGAATGTGGCCTTTTTTTAATTTCAGTGAATTTCATGTTTTTATTTTTTTTTGTTTTTTCTTTACTTTTTTGTGACAGGAGTGACACATGAGCGTTTTGTATCTCGGCATGGATATGGATCATTTTAGTGCTCACGCATTTACAAAGTGTTTCCAACCAAAGGCTGTTGCTTTCTCATTACCAAAACCCACAGTTTGCAGTCAGTATAAGAGTGCAGCCTTACATTTGGCAGTAAATTTCATTGGTAGATCAGCAGTGTAAGGAGACCCATAGCTGTGATACTACCTATCATAAATCATGCCGGTGGGAGGGTAATGGATTTTACCTGTTATACTAGCTAAAGGCGCAGAGTCAGCCAATATATCAAATCACATCAGTTGAGAAAATCATTAAATCATCTGTTATCTTTCCACACTCTGGCAAAGCAGGAAAGAGCACACAGCAGCGTTCTACAGCACAAATTCATGAACTTGAGTCCCACCAGCATGTAACAGGTGAAAATTCAGGTTCTGCTTTTATTAGCTGCTGCAAAACAAGCAACTACTACAAAATAGCCTATTTAATTCCTCTGATGATTTATTTTTTCCCCGGCACAACTCTAACCTTTTTTCTTATGAGTAATTTACTATTATGCCTCAGTTAATTCCACATGTGAGTCATTTCTGCTGGACCTGTGGAGCGGCCAACTTAAAGAGCAAATGTCACCCAGTCAGTCTCTGAGTTGACTCAGTCAGAAGATAGTCTGTCTCCATGGCAACCAGAGCAGGCGCACATGCTCGGCAGCACAATTATATTGTTCTTCATTTTTATAACTACCCTTTTTTTTTTTTTAAATGTTTAATACCAACACTTACATAATCAGGCACAAACTCCTTTTATCATTTTTAAATGATTTAATTTCAAGCCAAATATTGTTCTAAAAGTCAATTTTCATCTACTTCTGTGTCTTTCACAAACAATGCAAATTACTTTTGCTTTACGATAAATCGTGACATAATGGCATGTAAAAGATGTATAATTTATTTTTCAATTACAAAAATGAAAAACAACATAATCACTCCATACTTTATCCAATTTAATTGTTAGCTGAAGTACTGCATTTACTTTTTTATTAGCATTTATCTTCCCAATAATTTCTGTTTAATCAAACTTCACCCTCCTACTTGTATTCCCTTCCCTATTTATCACAGTTACTTAAAGTAAATAAAAAGTAATGCTGATCATATCGCTCTCTCATCTGTCTCTCTCTGTCTATTATATATATATATATATATATATATATATATATATATATGTCTGTGCGTGCGTGCGTCCTCAGAATGAAAATTGTAGCACCATTTTTATCACTACTGTAAATGGTGCTTCATTTAAAGAGTGGTAAAGATATCTCTGCACTCTCTATAGTTGATTCAGGACTGGATCTGTCATATAAGCTTGGATGGTACCAATTTTTCAGAGGTCATTGTTATGACTGGGTTCAGCAACCACGGCCCTAGCGAGGCTGGGACTTGTTTCCTTGGGAACCACGGCACAATCTGACACAATCTAGGCTGGCACTTTGATTGTAGACACGCAGAAGTTGAAAAGTTCTCTTGAACAGATGGGTCAACTGGGTTGTGCGCTGTGTGAGGGCTCAGTGTGAGACTCAATCAGACCTTGTAGTTTGACTGATGTTTAAGCTGCCTGTGAAGTTTTTCACCGTCTCCTCAATGGAGAACAAAAAAAGGCAGTGGTGGAGAAGTTCTTGTATTTTTATTTATTCATTTATTTTAGGATGTGGTGGAGCACACTGATGATTATTGCTTCTTCGATCTATGGTATAGAGACATCAGAAGGAAAATGTTGGAAGACATTGTTAGGAGACGAAAATATTGTTCTGAATCTATTGTTGAAATTCAAATTAAAACAGCTTATTTTCCCACAGCACCTTTTGTATGTTTTCTTCTTCTTCTGGCAAACAAGCAATGGTCATTTCTTGTGGTCTTGTCTGCGGTTGTACAAAAGACAAACAAAATTTCACACAATTTCACATTTAATTTGTATTTGTTTCTTTTTCTTATAAAGAGAATACAGCAAACAGTACCACAGTACTTCACCAGACACTTTTTCAAGGTTTGTTTTTGCCTTCAGGTCAAGGAGTTATGTAGTCAAATAGCAACCTCTACACTTCTACACTACATTTCAGTAAAACTTGAACATAAGTGACAACAACCTCCCAGGTGTGAAAGTGGGCATGAGTGAGAACCACTTTTCTTCCCCTCTCAGAGACACTCTTATCTATAGGGGTCGTTGACAGGTGAAAAAGTATACTTGGGTGAGCTTCTCTAGCAAATTGTGAGTCTGTGTAATGATGGCCAAACTGAACATAAGTCAGAAAACATCGACTCAATTGTCTGGACTTGTACTTACAGTTGGCACTCCTGATGGTCTTAATAAGCTAAGGTTTGGCCAGGCAGAGTTCTTGCTGTGTGGCAGGTCAATCCAGATAAACCTCGGGGTCTTAAACTCCACTGCTAAGCAGTTTTGCCTCGACTGCATTTTTTTGTTGCAAAGTTAAACAGCTTCACAAAACAAACAACAGACATTAGACCCATCGGGCAGTTTGAGGCTCCCTTTGAAAGTCCACCTCCATACTGTGGTACAGGCTGCCTTCAGCATTCATTTTTCAGTTTTTTCAACATAGCAACCATCTGGACCATTGCGTGATCACAGCATGAGGTTTTGTGGTGAGTGCTGCTTCACTGGTAGACTTAAAGTTCCCTCCTCAGTCAAACAGTGTAGGCCTTGATTGTATTTGGAAGGATTTTTTTTTTCCCTAAGAATATGTGTTGCTCCGGATCACCTTCATAAGGTCTGTGGCTCATTATGCTAATTGGATTGTCTATTTGAACACGGTGTATTTTCCAACAAACAGTGCTCAAGGGAATTAGAGTCACCTAGGCCATTCACAGTCTACAGTTCTGCCTCTTGGACTTGGACACAAGTTGTACTACAGTTAGAGTTACCCAAGCAAGCAATGTCGAAGTCGTCCTGTGGAGCAGCTAGCAAAACATAATTTATAGCTATAATTGGTTGTTCAGATGACAAATGAAAAGAAGTTTATGTTCAGTGATTCTTTTTTACTTTATTACAGCAGTGCTGCCACAGTACTTGGTTGTTGACCGGGTGAATTTTAATAACCAAAAAGATTTCATTTTCTCAGCCTCGCACTTTCTCAATATTGCAGTCTTGCGATGTCTGATCCAGTTCAGTATTTTCCCCTCATAGCTGGCATTTTTATTACCGATTTCATTCATTAAAGAAGTTAAAATCTTAATTTTGGAAATGACTAAGAAATGTATTGGATTTTTTTGAGCCGTTCAACAGGACTCAACTATGACAAAGACATTTTATCACTCTGAAAGAACTAACCTCTTGTTCCTCCCTTTGATTTTCTGCTGAATTATGTATCGCGATCTGCCTGAATCAGCTTGTAGTCTTGTGGGTCTACCATCTGGGATGACAGATGATAACCAAGTTTTTTGGAGAAAAAGAGCTGAGATGCAGGGAATGTCACTCCGAGTTGTGTTCAGCGCTTCCAATTTATCAATTTTGCTGCTCAGGTAGTAAATTTCGGTGAGACATCCAGTAGTCCAAGAAGTTTCACATCCTCCACTAGGGAAAATCTCCCGTTTCCCTTCGCCACCACCTCATAGCACTTTGAGATGAGAAAAGGAAATCTGGCACTGTCAAGCTTTTGATAAAATATTTGTGCGAAAGCTGAGGAATGTGAGATAAAACCCAAAGGCATGGTGTCAATGATATTCAGCTGATAAGAGATTCTCACTGAGTGATAGCAAAACGCATATTTTACGAACAACATGAATTTTAATGTCAATGTAAACAAAGAAAAAAAGAACACTAATTCACTAGACTGTCAGGCATGGTGCCATCTGGAAGACAGGCATGAGGCCAACTGGAAAACATTAAGTCATGAGTGTCATCAACCATAACAATCATGTCACTATCAAAGCATGGCTATTCATTGCAGAAGTGGCTATAATAACAGGGGGGCAGTTACAACCAAACCATTATAAAATCGGCTACGGCATGCTGTTTTTAGATGCCACATTGTAGAAATACTTTTAAAAGCTTGAATTTAATATTGGATTTTAAAATAGAAATAAAAAAGACGATGCACATATCAAGTAATCATGTTGACTAATCATGTTTACTGAATTCTTCAAATACCAATTTAATTGAAGCAATACATACACGCACACCTCATAAGTTCACATATCTTGATGAAAGCATGTGTTTAATGGAATGGTAGGCAGCAGTATGAAACATTTACAGTGTGATTTATAATTCCCCTTAAAATGAGATCCCGTGGGATGATTTTACCTTGTTAATGTCAGTCTTGGGTATAAGAAAAGTGACTCTGCTGATTGCGTCTTTGCTTCTTCCTGCCTTTTTGTACTGCAAACATGAACTGGAGAAAGCGCAATCACTGTTCATGCCACATTGACTACAGGTTCTCCTCGCAAATGTAAAAAGGGAGACATTGATTTCTGAGCAATTAGTGCATCAATAACTAGCACTTTCAATTTTAATGTATTCAAAAGGAATTGGATTTTTTTATTGGATTTCCGTATATTTGTGTTTTGCTGTCTAGCTTAATACTCATTTGCCTTACTCCTGTATGGAACATTGCGGCATGCAGTTGCATTTTAAATAACTCCATTTGCTGTCTTGTATGTATATTTCTATCAGCTCTCAGCCACAGTAACTAGGGATGCATTGATTCCTCTGGTTCTTTTCCTAATCACAAACCCATGACATAGACCCACACTAGACTGAGCACCTGTGCTCTGTTCTTTTTCAGTCGAAAAGCTGTTGTGGAAATAATTGGAACTATTCAACTGTGTGTGGATTAACATAATGTTTTACTTCTACATAACTTTTCACACTAAAAGTAGCATTTTGTTTTCACTGTAACTTTCTTTAAAAGAAATGCTTTAAAACAGTGCAGCATTGAAGAGACAGCGACTGTGACGTGGGCTGCTGTTGTCTGATTATAACCTGAGTCATTAAAGCTGGTATTGATCAGTATATTGAAGTTTTGCATTAGTAACACAAACATAGCGCAATAAACTCTATTGGATGCACTGAAATGAACTCTACTTGATTAGTAAGTGGACACTCACTGATTCAACACACATTTTTGTTAAATGTTTCCACGATGAAGTTTTCCAGAGCATGGGACCTTGATACTTAACCCCAATGATTGCTCCTATTTCAATTACCGATAGGACTCAAACACACACACACACATGCATACACACACACAAAAAGAAAGAGAAGGGAAATAATTATACTCTAAAATCATTGCAGCATGAAAAAAAAACAGAATTCTTTTGCTAGAGGGAGTAAAGATCAAAGAAGACACTAAAATAATGGGTCGTAATTGCAGAGTTGAAAGGTTCAAAATCAAACATAATGATTACAGTGTTTGAGCTAGCCAGTGGCAATGGAGTGTGGATGGAAATGTCTGCATTGTGCATTGTTGGGTGGAGGCTGGATGTGATGATAGTAGCAAAGTTGCACAATCAGCATGAGACAAAAATTTGACTCCATGACCTTTAGTGTGCAAGTGTTCATTGTCAGACGCCTCGTGAGTAAAGAAATTGGTCAAGTATTTTATTTCTCTCAGTAGACAAAATCTTGGCTCGTTCGTAAGGGTGTATTCTTGAGCGTGGGCTTCAAACCATAGGTTATTTTAGAGCTACATTGCTTCCCTACTCAATGTCTAGCTGTGTAATACAGAAATAATGAGTCTCTTAGGCTGTGAGTTTTTGTATTACATTTTTATTTGATTATTCAGCTGAAACAATCCACACTGGCCCTCAAGTTTGTTTTTGGATGTAAGCTCACAAGATATAATTTCTTGTTCCTACATTCATTTTTCCATGAATTTCATAAAGCTGAGATATTCATTGAAACTCTTGAAGCTCTGAGACTGAAAAGAAGCCATGCTGGGATAGCTATGATTGCATTTTTTTAAATGCCCTATTTTCTCTTTGTTATTGTTGTTGTCTAATTATTGCGTTGTGCTTCTAGGTTTGCTGTTTGTTTTACCTCAAGTTATTGACTAAATTAATTTTATATTTGTACAGTCATAATTCAAAAATACAGTGCTGCTTGCTTTCCCTGTCTAATGTTTTACTTTGACCTCTGACTCATTGATGCAAGTTGTTTTTTTTTCTTTTTTTTCATTTTTGAATAATTAAATAAAAAGTAAAAGCTAAGTAATTATTGCTTTATGGAGCTAGGTTTCAGCAGAACCCAAATAAGGAATTTCCAAAGGGAACCAGCTTTTTGACCCATACTGTGTTTTTTCATTTTACAGGCAGATCGTCTGATGACCTAATGGAACTGAATTTACGAGTGATATTGTGTTGGGTCGTGGTGCTGCACTGTGGCTTCGCTGAAGGCAGTATCCTATATCGGGTCCAGGAGGAGCAACCTCCAAATACTCTTATAGGTAGCCTGGCAGCAGACCAGGGACTGCCAGACTCAGGTCACCTTTACAAGCTAGAGGTGGGTGCCCCTTATCTTCGTGTGGATGGAAAGACAGGGGACATTTACACCACAGAGATTCCTATAGACAGAGAAACCCTGAGGGACTGTCGCTCCCTGGCTAAGGGTAAACCCTGCTACCTGGAATTTGAAGTATCAGTGACAGATCTGATACAAAATCAGAGCCCACGGCTTATTGAAGGACGCATTGAAGTACAGGACATCAATGACAACACCCCCCAATTTCCTTCTTCTGTGCTCACCATCTCAGTCCCGGAGAACACGATCATGGGAGCGTTATTCTCCATACCTCTAGCTACAGACAGGGACTCTGACAGGAATGGGGTAGCTGACTATGCGCTGACTACAGGGCCAGATGCTGCAACCCTATTTGGTTTACAAGTGGCTGATGACAGGGGAGGGAAGCTCCCACAGCTCATTGTCCTGGGCAACCTAGATCGTGAGTTAAAGGATTCTTATGACCTCACCATAAAGGCAGTAGATGGAGGAAACCCTCAGCGCTACAGCAGTGCATTACTCAGAGTGGTGGTGACTGATGCCAATGATAACGCTCCCAAGTTTGAAAAGTCCACGTACGAGGCAGAGGTTTCGGAAAATAGCCCTGTCGGACACTCTGTGTTGCAGGTAATTTAAGAACTTTTTTTGTATAATTTTGTAGTCTGGCTTGCAAAATGAAATTGCAACTAGCAATGTTTTTTCTGCATAAATGTATAATTTATCATTTTGGATTTTATGTTTTTCAATATGTTTTTGAAGAGAGTATTAGCTCATTATCCTTGTACAGGTAATATTGTACAGGCAATATAGTTACAGAACAGTTTGAGATATTATTTTCAGAGTATAAATTGCTCTGTGCAGGATTTTCACAGCATGCTGCAGTGAATTTACACTGATTATCATGAAGGAAATGTCAGGCCTAATCATTTACAACCTTTCATTGAAATCTAGAAATGTAAAAAAGAGAAAGAAGGCCAGTGATGTAACTATCAAAAGCAATAGCTAAATTATGCCTAAACAAAGTTGTCTACATGCTGTGATTTGAAGTGATAAGACCCACACAGATTGCTGGATTAATTTATTCAGTGACCAATGATTCATTAATTATAACACTAAACTGTTGCACATAATTATTGCCTTTAACCATTGAATATGTTTTGATGACAGGTTAAAGCTAACGACTCTGACATGGGCCCGAATGGAGAAATTGAGTACACCCTTCACCAGGCAGTAGACCCAGTGCCGAAACTCTTACGAATTGATCGGTCGACTGGCATTATCTATGTCAAAGGACCACTGGACAGGGAGGAAATCAGCAGCTTGTCCTTCTATGTGATAGCAAGGGATAAAGGCCCCCAGCCTAAAAGCTCTAAGACATTTGTAACCATTGAGGTGACTGACCAAAATGACAATGCTCCAGCTGTGGAGATTCGTGGGATTGGTCTTGTGACTCACAGTGAAGGAGTGGCAAATATTTCCGAAGACATGCCAGTGGGAACAGCTGTTGCTTTAGTTCAAGTATCTGACAAAGATGAGGGAGAAAATGCTGTGGTCACTTGTGTGGTAGCAGGTGATGTGCCATTTCAGCTTCGCCCTGCCAGTGACTCAACCAGTGACAACAAGAGGAAGTATTTCCTACAGACCACCACTCCTCTTGACTATGAAAGAGTTAGAGACTACCGAGTAGAGATTGTGGCCGTAGATTCTGGAAACCCAGCACTCTCTAGTACAAACTCTTTGAAGGTGCAAGTGACTGACGTGAACGATAACTCTCCAATATTTTCCCCTACCTTGTTTGAGGTTGATTTTGCTGAAGAGAACCAACCAGGGGAAAAAATTTTAGATGTTATTGCCACAGATGCTGACAGCGGCACTAATGCCGAACTTCTCTATAACATTTTGCCAGATTCATCCATCAAAGGCTTGTTTGAAATTGACCCAAATACAGGCGAAGTAAGAGCCAAAAGCTCTCTTGATCGTGAACACAAAGAACAATATGAGTTTCGGGTCACTGCAGCAGATAAAGGGTCTCCTGTCCATAAAGGAACAGCAACTGTCGTAATAAAAGTAATAGACCGCAATGACAATGATCCCAAATTCATGCTTAGTGGCTACAGTTTTTCAGTTTTGGAAAACATGCCACCTCTGAGTCCAGTTGGTATGGTGACAGTCCTAGATATGGACAAAGGCGAGAATGCCCGCGTTCACCTCTCTGTGGAGCCTGATGAAGGGAAGTTTGTTGTTCAAAATGGAACAGGAACTATTCTCTCAAGCATCTCGTTTGACAGGGAGAAAGAAAGCAGCTATAATTTCCGTCTAAAAGCAGTGGATGGAGGGGAGCCACCCAGGTCTTCATATGTGGGTGTTACAATCAATGTACTGGATGAAAATGACAATGATCCTGTGATAACTAAGCCCTCCAACTCCTCCTTCAGACGCTTATCGCCTCTAGCCTCCCCAGATAGCCATGTTGAAGTAGTGGAAGCTGAGGACCTGGACAATGGCCCTAATGCAGAGCTGGTGTTCAGTATTGCTGGTGGAAACCCTTATCAGTTATTTCGTATCTCCCCCTCAAGTGGAGAGATCACTCTTGCAAAGGAGATGACACGCAAACATGGTGGATTACATCGCCTAGTGGTGCGAGTAAGTGACAAGGGGAAGCCTGCACGCCACGCCACTGCCCTGGTCCACATCTATGTGAATGAAACCATTTCAAATGTTAGCTTAGTGGAAGCCTTAGTGGGACACAGTCTTTACACTCCACTGGACAGGGACATTGCTGGTGATCCTGACAATGGCTTTGCTGCACAGCGTAGTAATATTTTGTTTGGAAGCCTTGCTGGTGTAGCAGGTGTTGTGATGTTGATCTTGGTGGTGGTATTTATTCGACACCGCATCCAAAGAGAAACCAAGAGTGGATATCAAGCTGGCAAAAAGGAAACCAAGGACTTATATGCACCCAAGCAGGCACCAAAAAACACCAAAGGCAAACGTGGACGGAAAGGCAAACCGCAGAAATCTCCAAAACCACTTGGGGAAGACGAAGAGGTCAGCCTTCAAAAAAGTCTCAAGTTCAACCTTGATGGAGTCAATGATAGCCCCAGGATACATCTGCCTTTAACATATTCACCAGGAAGCCCTGATATAGGCAGACACTACCGTTCCAACTCCCCATTACCCTCCATCCAGCTGCAAGCCCAATCGCCTTCTGCCTCACAGAAGCACCAGGCTGTCCAGGACCTCCCTGCCGCCAACACCTTCGTAGGAACAGGAGGAGATGACAATTCCACTGGCTCAGACCAGTACTCAGATTACAGCTACAAGACGAGCCAACCGAAGTATAACAACAAACAGGTACAGTCATCACAAGTATGTAGTAAGGTCTGTCTGAGTTTTGGCTGATTGGTTTGGTGCATTTTGTGAGAATGTTGAAGAGCAGTGATTTCATTATAAGACTTGCAATATTTTATTCTTACCATCTACAGTCCTGAAACATATAACAGATTCAACAACTCTCATTCATGCCTACTTTGGCACTTCTAGTAATTTGATATGATTTACTTTGACAATAACAGTCCCAAATTTGAATTATGTGAATAGCATATTTGTCATTGTGCCATCTATCTGGATTGTAAAAATGTGAAATGATACTTAAAAATTTAGTACAAATTTGTCACTGGCTGTTTTACTCAGTGCATAACTGCAAATTATGTGTGATGATATATGAAGAACAGACCAAATAATTTCCATTGTTACTAATGAAATATATTATCCATTATTTGTCTTACTAATAACTGTTTGTTTTGCTTCTCTGGGTGTAGCATGTACATATGTAAAATTGCATACATAGAAAGAAAATTGCTGTAAGAATTTGATCATTTGTCGCACGGCTGAAAAAGGAGATTTTGTCAGATATGTGTTTTTATTTTTTCACGGTAGGTTGGCAGAAGAGTTGAGCAGGGATGGTCTGTTCTCACTTACTTACTTCTGCTCTTCTGCTTGACCTCTAGTGCTCTGTAGTGATCTCTGCAGGTCACTTGCTCTTATCTCCCTGCTCCTTATGCTCTTATCTCCTCTTATCTGTACAACATTTGGGCTTGAATCACCATGGAAACAGAAATATTAATAGAGTCAGAAGGGATTACGAACAGAAAGATTTTAGAGAGTAAGGCTAGAAAGCTAGTGTGTCTCTGGGTTTCTGTGTCATCTGCAACTGTGTACATGTGTGTCTTGGACTACACAAACACAAATGTGTGTGCAGGGGGGATAAGGCAGATTATCATTATCCTTATATAGTAGAACATTCCCTATTATACAGAAAAATGTCCAGATGTCTTGATCCCAGTCATGCTTGAGCCACTGAAACAGATCTGTGGTTTTTATTTATTTACTTTTTAACTATGTGCTGAACTCTCGTTTAACATGGGAAAAAAACTGCTAGTGTCAGGGAGAGCTAAGATGCTGATCACACAACTTCAAAGAATATCCAGCACCAAAGACAGCCTTGCACAGGGGCATTCCATCACAAACAACCACAAATTCAAAAACTCATGGTATGATTAGCAACCTAACATGACTGATTCCTCTGAACCGCACTGAGTGAAAAGTGATATATTTGTGAAACACACACCAACTAGATCTAACAATACTTTATTCATGTCGCTGCTGTGGCATTCAAAGGATGGCCATTATTTAGTACTGAAAATATTTGACGTTGATGTAAACAATTTATTTTCAACCAGGATGAGTTGACATGAGCTTTCAAGATACTTCCTACATTTCAGTGTCACGCGTACAAAACAGTTTGACATTCTCCAAGGCTTTGCAGATAACGTTTGCCACATAAAAATTAGCAAAAATAGAAGGGGAAAACATGCCGCTGAGTTCTGAACATGTGTAGGTGACACATTTTCTGTGGAGATATCTTCAGAGCCAGTCTCACAGTTGGCTTGTTGGTAGTTTCAGCAGATGTTCGTTGACAGCTTAGGTGATCACAAGCCTTTGTGGGTGGAGTCAGTTTAGAGAACAGTCACCACTGTCTTCTTGATGGACAACATAAGGGACCAAAATGACTGCAAGCCACAGGGTGTGTCTGGGTGTTTGTGTGTAGTGCCAATCTCCCTGCTTGTGTGTAGATTTGCTCCTTAGTCTAAGAGTGTTAATTGTGTCTGGCACAGATGTAAGCTCTCAGCATTTGACAGTATTGTGTGTGTGTGTGCTTTCTCAATATGATCACATAAATACATATGCAACATGACTCAAGTGAGTGACAGGCTGTTTAAAAACATGGACAGATGTTGAAGCTCATGTGACATACCTCAGCAGATGTTGTCTCGTGTATGGCATCCCCTCTCACATCAGGAAGAACAGATTGACCAAAATATATAATTAAAGCAACTGCCAAGTGATGTGACAGATCTAGAGTGGTGCCCTTGTTTTAATTAACTGTGCTACACTCAACAATAGTTTTGTTTTTTGTTTCCTCAACATGGTCAGATGTCTGTTTTTTTTCTTGTTTTTTTTTTTTAATTTGTAGATACTAAGTCTCACATTTCCAGCAT
>VURO01039847.1:12966-31385 GCA_015108175.1 Pelvicachromis taeniatus
TTTCCAGCATGCATGTTCAGGGATTAGCATATGAAAAACTGCATGCGTTTAGTGATATTTTTAGTTTCAAGCAGTATCTTCATGCTTTAGGCTTTAATTAGAGACAGATTCCTTCTGAACGCAAATCTATTGTCAGGTGGCGTCTGAGCGGATACTAAACAAATCTGATATAAAAGTGTGTGAGTGTGTTTGTGGTGTTAGACATTCATAGTCTTAACACCACAAATATTTGCATTTAAAAGATACAAATATTTGCCCAAGTTTAGATTACAGGTGCAAATAGATTAATAATGCATAATTAGATGTAATGTAATTAAAGACTGTCGTACATGCATTGTGCTGTATTGGTGTTAACACCCTAGTATTTATTTGCAGGTGAAATATTGTCTTGTTTGGTGCACCTACTGAACTCTTCATTTTGAACTTATTTGTGGAGCTGGTCATTAAAAAAATTATAACATTTTCATCTTCTCTATTTGAACTTATCAGAAACATCTCCACATTAATATCCCAGATTAATGAACAGCCTAAGGCTGAATAGTAGAATATTAAAGTACTATATTACTCAAGAAGCCAAACAGATGTTTCAGATGTGCTAATTAGATCATCATATTACCTAAGCATGTGCCAGCTATATGTGCAAAATAATATTTGTTTAGTTTCCTACACCAGGAGCCAGTACTGCTATCAGTTCAGAAACATTTTGATCTTTTCCCAAGACTCTGTAGAGAATTTTTCAGCCCTGTAATTGTTTTAGATTAACCCACTTCTGCACATATTCCTAAAATGCTGTTTCCAGGATGTAATGTTTGGCAAAAAAGAAACAGCAACAGACATCCAAAGCCACTAATCACATTTCTAACTATGCATTATATGTGTCTACAGCCAATAACATTCAGTACCATGGACAGTGCTTTTGCTGCCAACTAGCTCCAAAGCTTCTGAGAACCATTGCATCAGAGGTGGAAAGAAAGGATGATAGGCACTAAAAGAAGCCTGGCTTCATTCCTCTGTGGTCCTTTGTCAACACCCTTTAGAATAACACTCATCAGAAATGCCAAATTAGTACTTTTTAGATCAAGCACTCAAAATTATTGAGTGCTAATGTAGCATCATAGACAGCCCTAATGGCTGTAGATTCAAACAAACATGTGGGAGACTTCAAATGATGGGGTGTTAAAGCCTCACTACAGTGGATATGCATAGAGGTCCTTACAGTTTCTGCTTGCACCTGTTTGGGTGTTGCTGTAATTAAAATAGGGGCACTCGGAATTTTCCTCAGGGTCTTGGCAACTTAAACCATTTTTTAGATATATGCTACAATTTTATTCTTGGGCGAGCAATATATTGTACTGAAGATCATATGTTAAGTTACTAACCATACACATAGTGGTTCCTTGATTCTTAAGATTTGAAAGGGAACTTTATATTTTATTAATGGAATATTAATATTTTAAATAAGTGTGCTTTACCCAGCATGATCTGTTGAGACATGATTTTCATTTGGACAAAATAAAGTAAATGAATAGTAGTAGTCACGGAAGTAACATAGCTAAGCAGATATTGGTACATAGTTGTTTTTTGCAAACACAACATTGTAAGCTGCAAATTTCTAAAACCAGGACGCTCCAGGTTGCACCTTTTGTAGTTTACCCCTTCATCACCTTTGAATGTGTGATATTGCATGATGGTTGCTAGAGAAACCAGTGACTCACATTAGCCATTAGACCTGATAATTAGCTCTGTTGGGTCCAAGAGCTGGCACCTTTTTTCACACTTCTTTTAATGAGAATCTTACATATGAACAAAAAGCAAAATGAGAGATATCGGATGAGAATCGTCTGTTACACAACAATCATCACTGCGTCACTGTATTTTTTTTTTTTATGCATTAACGCATGCTGATAAAATGTTCTATTTATTGAATGGGGATTAATTTTGTCCAGCTTTGGCTTACTTGTTCATCTCCATGGCCGTCTGTGGTAGAGGGTAGTAGAGTGAGTCAGTGTGAGTCTTAATTAACCTGTTTCTTTGTTAAGAAGGGCCCACACTTTGTGAACTTTAGGCATCCCTTTGAGCTGGGATTAGCCCGATTTAGTCCAGTGCGGGTATTTGAAGTCAGCCGAGGTATATTACAGATGAGGCTGGAAGCACAATTTGCACTTGTTCTTTGAGACTGTGACACACTGGCCCTCAATTACTTAGGTGTGTTTGGAAATCTTCTTACCGTGCACAAAAAGCAAGTGCGTAAAATTAGTATCAGATTAATCGAGCGTGTGCACTGCCCTTTTATTGTCCTAGTCACTATAGGCATGTTAGTAAAGCAGAATCATTCTAAACTAACAGACTTGTACATTCTGTATACATGTATTTTATCTGCAACAACATTATATCTATATAAGAAAACGCCTTTACCTCTAGATTAAGTGGGGAAATTAGTGGCAATGCTGAAAGAGAAAACCCTGTATGCTTCACTGAAGCAAGAATGCAAGAGAGAAGAAACTGAAACGTTTGTGTGCAAAGAGGAAGTCGAAAGACACAGATTCCCATAAATGTTTCCACCAGACTGAGGATTGTTGGGGAAAAAAACTCTGTGGCTGAAATAATGGGGGTTCTGAACGTGGTGTCCCCCTGAGACAGGCACTGTGACTCAAGAAAAAAAAGAAGTTTGGTTATCAAAAGTAATATAAAAAGAAGAAAACTATGAAAGGGAAGGAGCACGTAATCCGTCAACTCAAGATGAGAAACTGACTGCAATGAAACATTTAATAATGAATTAATTTAAAAAATGTGATACTGCCAAGAAACTGACTTAAGAAAAAGACTGCAATGATGTCATCCAGGAATGATATGGCATTTTTAATAAAACATAAGATAATCTAGCATCAGATAAGATGAGACAGGACACTGTAATAAGTAAACCGTTGAAGCCTACAGTTTTGTATTTTGTATTTTGTTTTGCTTCCATGCAATTCAGTTTTTTTCTGTTTTTTTTAATTAGATGTAACTCTGAACATTTTGTGGCTTATGATGTTTTAGAAAACAGTAAGTACTGGTCAAATCTGTCCTGGGTTCTTGATCTCTTCCTTTAGATGCAGTGCTAATGACATTTAGCCAAAATTAATCATTCTGTCTACAAACAACAATGGGATGGTATCTTCATATCGTCTTATATCACCATTCTTATTTTACTTAAAGGTAATAATGTCTATTTTTTTCAACAAGCGTTTCTGAAAAGGGCTTGATTATTGCACATTTGAAGTAATAGGACTGATGAAGTCACTGGTATCAGTGAAATAATATTCACATCATGGCTCTGCCTGAAATTAATCTTGATTCAAGCTGCAATGACTCTGAGCTGGCTGTAAGTGGTTACAAGTTGTACAGGGCAGACAGAAATAAATTTGGTGTAGGCGTTGCTTTTTATCTTCAGGAACAGTGATAAAAACGTTTAATGAGTCCAGAGATTGAGAATTTTTGGTTACAGATTTGTTTTCAACATTTATGCCTATTTTATAGGCTGTTGTTACAGAACACCTAATTATAATATACAGTATTTTGAAAATTTAAGTATAATAATGGAGGAGGTAACAGAGTAGAATTTTTATTTATTTATTTATTTGTAGGTGAACATTAATTGTACTGTTAATTAAGAAACAAGCTTTAACTAATTTACAGGGATCTCTAACCTTTCCTCAACTTGTGACACGGCCAACAGTTTCTGTAATGAACCTATTTGCACCGATCACACATTTGCAAATAATAAAATATTATGATCAGAGGCTGCATCGGTGGCTGTTGGATCCAGCATTCATAATTTGATAGTTGTAATTTGGAAAACAAAATTGTTAAAACCTGGAAATGTAATTGTCCTTTGTGAATGATGATAAATTGGTCAGAATTGTGTTGGGGAAATCATGCAAATAAGGCTGTAATGCTGTTTATGAATAATCTAATGTATCTGTTAAACAAACATGCTCCACTTAGAAAGTGCTCAGTGAAGGAATCCTGATAAATTAAAATTAGCAATGCAATAGTGAGATGAAGCTAAAGAGATTTCTTAGAAATGAGGACGTATTTCTGACAGAAAAAATCTGACAACTAAAGTGAGTTATAACAAAAAGAGGCAATAGATTAATAATATAAGGAAATCATATACATTTAATTGGCTGTCAATTGTGTTATGGTTATAGTTAAATGTTATTTAATGTCTTGATTAGAGATGGCACGACCATTTTTTTATGTCCAATACGATAACGATATCATAAAATTGGCTATTTTCTGATACCGATATGAATTCGATAGTCTTTTAAAATCAATAAAACTGTTTTTTTAATGTCTTGCTGCATTTTGTATAAGTTCATTCTCAAGTTTTAAAGAACAAAACACTAAATCTATTCTATTATACCTGTATGCAAAAAAAAACACTGCACCCAAAATATTTTGCAGTTCGGCAACACTGATCTTTTTATTTAAACTTTTAGCAGAACTTTAAATCTAAGTATTTAAAGTAATATTCAAAAAGTAATTCAAAATTCAGTTTTATGCAGATTTCAAAAACTCTTCTGAAAAAAGAAGTGCAATATCAGCACAAAATAATGTTTATATTCAACAACTTAAAAAAAAAGTTGTAGAATAGACCCTCTTATACTTAAAGCTGAACATAAATACACATCAAGAGTGGAAAGCAATGCTAATCAGTGAAAACATGGCTTCTCATGACACTCATCTTTTATTAAATGGATGTCAGTGTAAGTTGTTTCTATCACATTTAGACTGAGACTATCATTTGAAGTCTCCCACATGTTTGTTTGAATCTAGCATAGAGCCATTAGGGCTGTCTATGATGCTACATTAGAGACTGAATTTTGTGTAATTTCTATACAAAACTTAACACAAGTATGAAAAAAAGTGTTTTTCATTATTTTCTTTTTGAACCATGAAACCGTTTAGCTCGCAACACTGCACACTCAGCAATGACAACGCACATCCAAGCTCCATATGTCGGTTGTTAAGCTTAACGTGGGACTGCTTCACCAAAATTCAGAGATGACAAAGTAAAGACTGAAAAGCATGCAAACTTCGCTTGGTCTGTTGTGGTTATGTTACAGTGGTGCAGAAACCCAGGAGTGGGGTGGCACTGACCTGGGTTACGCCATGTTGCAATTTTTGTGAGGTACTTTTGTGATATTTAAAGGATCGGATTTCATTTTCTATTTCTCCCCGATATCCGATTCAGTAATTAGGTCAGGATTGGACCGATACTGATACTGTACAGTGAGGCAAAAAACTATTTAGTCAGCCACCAGTTGTGCAATTCTCCCACTTAAAAAGATGAAAGAGGCCTATAATTTCCATCATAGGTATAACTCAACTATGAAAGACAAAATGAGAAAAACATAGAGAAAATCCCATTGTCTGATTTTTAAATAATTTATTTGCAAATTATGGTGGAAAATACAAATTTGGTCAATAACAAAAGTTCATCTCAATTCTTTATTATATACCCTTTGTTGGCAATGACAGAGGTCAAACGTTTTCTGTAAGTCTTCGCAAGGTTTACACACACTATTGCAGGTATTTTGGCCCATTCCTCCATGCAGATTTCCTCTACAGCAGTGATGTTTTGGGGCTGTTGCTGGGCAACACAGACTTTCAACTCCCTCCAAAGATTTTCTGTGGGGTTGAGATCTGCAGACTGGCTAGGCCACTCCAGGACCTTGAAATGCTCCTTACAAAGCCACTCCTGCGTTACCGGGCGGTGTGTTTGGGATCATTGTCATGCTGAAAGACCCAGCCACGTTTCATCTTCAGTGCCCTTCAATGCTGATGGAAGGAGAGTTTCACTCAAAATGTCACGATACATGGCCCCATTCATTCTTTCCTTTAGACGGATCAGTCGTCCTGGTCCCTTTGCAGAAAAACAGCCCCATAGCATGATGTTTCCACCCCCATGCTTCACAGTAGGTACGGTGTTCTTTGGATGCAACTCAGCATTCTTTCTCCTCCAAACATGACAAGTAGAGTTTTTACCAGAAACCTCTATTTTGGTTCCATCTGACCCTATGACATTCTGAACTGACTAAGCAGGGGGACACACCTGGCACTGCAGGATTTGAGTCCCTAATCGTGTAGTGACCAAATACTTATTTTCCACCATAATTTGCAAATAAATTCTTTAAAAATCAAACAATGGGATTTTCTGGATTTTTTCCCCCTCATTTGTCTATCATAGTTGAGATGGAAATTACAGGCCTCTCTCGTCTTTTTAAGTGGGAGAAGTTGTACAATTGGGGGCGGACTAAATAATTTTTTGCCCCAAAGTATATCGGATCGGTCCATCTCTAGTCTTGATCTCAGCAGGCTGACTAAAACACGTTTGTCCTATACTGCAGTCAGGATTCTGCACTTGAAATAGAGAGGGTAAGAAAACAGAATTCAGCCGACTGAAGTCTGTGATTTACTGACATCACTGTAACTTTAAGAAATACATAATTTGACATTGGAACATTTTTGGGCCCCAAGGAGACTAGAAACTACAATGGGGAGGCTAATGGGAATCCAAGTTTTTTTTTTTCTTCTTTTTTTCATATACATGGTTAGGGGCAGTTCTCAGTTTGTTTGTAAAGCACAAACAAATTAAGGTGCAAAAATGGTGTTAAATCACCGATTTGTATGTGATATGTTTGTATGCATGATTTCGCAGATTTGTCCGTGAGTCATTATTCGCTCTTATTTTTACTGAAGACCAGCGGAACCTTGAAATCACTGAAAATATGTCATCTGCATTTTACTGAATAGTTGAGGAAGCATGGCGCGCTGCTAAATTATCTTTTCCTATCTCACTTTCCAATCTGCCTCCCAGTATTTTACAAACAGACACAGGCACACACACACACACAGGCATACTCACCCACAGACCAACTCTCTCTTTCACACACACACAGGCACGCACACAAACACACAAACAGCTCTTTGTGCACCACATATTTGCCCTGGTTGATTACTCAGAAAAAGAAGGCTAGAAGGAAAGTGAAGTAATGGTGGAGTAATTTGCCCTGCCTGCACTGCATGTTTCCTTACTGTTTTATAGTGCCAATGCATGATTCAATACACTGCATCAGTATTGCATTGTAGTATGAGCACTGCACATTTGATGCTGTTCCTTCACAACTTAATACACCCAGAAAATAAAAAGAAAAAAATATGCCACAGTGATCATAGTTCAGAGCAGTTTATTTGTTAAGAAATGTACTGGTATATAATTTTGCACCTACCTTTTTTTTTGTCCAAAAATTCTAATATTTTTTAATATTTTTTTTTTTTTTTGTAATAATGGTAGTTCCAGTACCTTGGTGTGGTTAAAAATGTCAACCAAAAAGTTTGTTGACAGACAATCTCAAGGTTAAACATGTGGTTTAGACATTCACAATAGAACCTGTAGCTATACAGGAAATCAACTTGAGATCAGCTAAGTTGCAGACATCTATTCACTGTAACAGGTACAGGCAGTTACTGTGAAAAGCAAACATGGAGCAAGAAAAATGGTCAAAGGCAGGAAGGTAACATAGCCTGGTAGCAAGCAGCCTTCTGTCTATACTGTGACTAATTGCTGAAGAGAAACCGCCTGGCAAACAGGTGACAGCATCAGGTGATCTACAGTTGGAATTGACAAACACAGGAGAAGTTGGGGAAGAGCAAGAAGGAGGCTGTCTGAATATGTCTCTCTGAAGCTGAAAAGAGAATGAGATGATGCAAAAGGTGCTATGACTTTTCCTATGTGTGGCTAAGCTGTGGGTGTATGAGTGAGACAACTTTAGAGGATATATAAAGGCTGCGTATTAAATATATCTCTAAGCCTATGTAACCACTAGGTAAGGACTCACAGGTCTGTATTACAGAGGAGACAAGAATACACAGTTTTAACTGAATGTGAATTTGGCATTCGAATGAGAACAATAATAATAAATAATAAGTGCTGCACTGTAGTTTAGTGTAGGATAACACACAATGCCACATTCCATGCAGTTTTTTTGCCCCGGTACATAGGCCTTTTGTCCGCACGCGAGCTATTCCTATACAGTCTTTTCTGTTAGAGAAGGAATTCAGAGACATCAGAGCCTGTTCATTATTTTTTGCTGAAGCATTGCTTTAAGAGACAGTGTGCTTTTAATTTCATTTTGTTTAGGATGGGTGAACACAAAGACTCAACTGGCAACCTCCCTTGGGATGATAATTAAATTAAAGCATAATAAAATTTTCTTCATGCATCCCCAAAACGGTTACAACAAAGAATATCCACACCAAAACTTCATATAACTGTTTTGCCAAAAAAAATAAAATAAATAAAAACCAGCATAACAACCTGACATTTTAATCAACTGCTTTCACTTTTCTACATTGCAGTTTTTCAACAGTGCAACTTACTGCCACAAAATGTGGGCTTTGGACTGCAATCATTCCTGCTTGCTTATTGTACAAAAGTGAAATGATAAGCATCAAATCTCAGAACTTTATTGGGTTTTTTCCGCATTATGAAGAGAATACAATCACTGGCCCGTGTGTTAGTTCAACTACTCGTTAGTGAAACGATCTAATCAGTCAACCACATGGCAGCAACTCAGGGCATTTAAGCATGGTTAAGAAAACCTGCTGAAGAGTCAAGTGATCATCAGAATGGGAAAGAAAGGGGATTTTAAGGGAGTTTGAATGTGGCATGGTTGTTGGTGCCAGATGGGCTGGTGTGAATATTTCAGAAACTGCTGATCTCTTGGGACTTTCATTCATGATTATCTACATCTACAGAGAATGATTAGAAAAATAGAAAATATCCAGTAAGCTGCAGTACTCTGTGCAGAAAATGCCTGGTGGATGCCAGAGGTTAGAAAGGGATGGTCAGACTGCTTTGAGCTCATAGGCTGTCAGAAGTAACTCGGTAAGGCAATTGTTATGGCCAGGGTATACAGAAACGCATCTCTGAACACGAAACATGCTGAACCTTAAGGCAGATGGGGTTCAGAAGACCACACTGGGTCTCATTCCTGTCAGCTGAGAACATGAATCTGGAGCTACAATTCACACAGATGCATTAAAATTGAACAACTAGGCTGATTTGATTTTTTCTCTGACATTTGGATGGTAGGGTCAGAATCTTGCATAAACAACATGATAACATGGATCGATCCTTTGTTGTATCAGTGGTTCAGGCAGATGATGTAATAATCTGGGGAATGGACTCAAACGGCTTCCATATTCACATATCACAATCCAATAGAGCACCTTTGGGATGTGGTGATTAAACCTTTTTGATATAATTGATAAAACAATGCCAAGTTATTAGGAATACATATGTGATCTCATGCAAGTTCCCTTGCATTACCATTTTGTTGCTTATTAAATTGGCATCTACACTTTCAGTAAGTTCCCCACTTTATTTCTTTGAAATCTGTTAATGACTTTTCTTTTTATTTGGAACAAAATGCTTGTGTATTATTGGGCTGTAAAATAAACAAACAAACAAACAAACCCCCCAGAAAAAAAAAACAAGTTAATGAAGATCCATCAGAAGAAAATCTAGAATTGTGCCATGTTATTGAATCCACCATGAGTTGCCAGTTTTTCCTAGAAGCTGATAAATGAATGAAAGAATTTAAACCAAAACCTATTGTGAATATGAAGATAGTAATACTTGAAATAATTAGGGGCTAATACACTTTAGGCAGTACAACTCAATCTGTCACCATGAAGAATATACAGTATTTTTGTTTTTGTTTATGTGCACTTTTGAAAGAGTCAAAAATGTGTTCTTCTGTTACAATTAAAAGAAGTATGCTCTCTTTTTTATTTTTTACAATGTATGTTAAGATTTATGTCAATAAAACATGGTTAGAATCATTACGTCACGGTTAATAAGTGTAAATAGTCATCCTAAACTGATCTAATATAACATTTAAACATCAAAAAAATATATAACATTTAAGATAGATAACACTACGACTATGATATGGGTTGTAGTGAATGCATGCAGATTTGATGACTGCATGCAGTGACTGTAGAAAAATCTATTCTATCTAAAAAAACAAGCGATGTGCAGTCTCAATTATATACTTTGTTCTGTAGAATTTGTACAAGAAGGACATCTGAGAAGATGGCTCAAATGCTTTAGCCAGTGATCAAAATAAACCTTAATAACATAAATAAGTCACTACAATGTGATGTGTGTCTTTATTCTTCTTATTTCCTGCAATCATTTTACTGTATGAAGCTCGTGGGCAGTTGCCTAAAATCGTTAAACTTCACCCATGACAATCTCCTTTGATGTGTCTGCTAATTAATGTTAAAAAAATTGTGCTAGGCAGGCTGAAATACATGCCAATAATATTCACATAACATCCTCAGACATCCTTTGAAGTGTCTTGCCAAGATAGAGAAGGTGTGTTACCTTGAGTTACTGTAGACGGAGATGGATGTCAGCTGTGCGATCTGGCTCTGCACAGTAAAAAAGATGGCACACCTCAATAATCAAGGCTTATGTGGAAACACTGATGTATAGGCTGCCTGTCATATTGAGCACATTTACAGTTTCTTGGCACCCTCCATGTACCCTTCTGATGCTTTCTGTTTCATGTATACTTAAATGCTGACTTAAAGTCCAGGATACAGCCTAATTATTAGCCAATCAGCTGTCAAAACTTGGAGCTACATTGTTTCTTAAAGTTTCTATAAGTAAGCTAAGGTGAAATCTTATTTGAAATCTCATTATTGTGTACAGTGCTCCCTAATATGCATATTTCTGTCTTTGAATTAAATGCTGGGCTTTTTAAAGGGCTCCAGGTGGTTGAGAATATTACTGTACAGCATCTGTCATGATGTAAAGATGGACATCACCCCTAAACTGCACTTTTTGTTTAGTTTATTTTTTACTTTTTGAAGCACTTTGGTCAACCTGTGTTTGTTTTTAAATGTGCTAAATTGATTGATTGTATGAGAAAGAAAGAAAAACAACCATCCGCTTTATATATTAATTACACATTTCTGAGATATTAAAATTAGTTGGCATTTTGTCTTCTAACCTTTCAAATCTTTTGCATGATACGGCAATTCAAATTTAGTTCACTCCATGTACCCAGAACCAGTACTGTAAAAAGTACCGTTTCACTGGTTTGTAAACAATGATCTTCTGCATTGTTCACAAAATATACTTTAGAAAATATGACAAGTTTTAGATGTTGTGCTTAATGTAGCATGCATTTGTGAATCATATCATCAGGGTTAAAAGTGGAATGGATGGAAATGAGAAATTCTTTACAAACACTCCTGTGAGTAGATAATATTATACTCGGAGCACAATGTAATATAATTATATTATAATAAAAGTTTCCCAGTAGGTTACAAAGGAGTCATTTATTCCAAAAGCTCCACATGAAACCCTTTAAGGGCAAGCGAGACAAGCAGAGAGGCAAAGGCATTCAATTAGCAGGCTTGTCCTAATGAACAACCGTCCCTTCAACTAGGACGTAGGGATTGATTTTATTTTGTATTATTATTATTATTATTATTGAATTATTAGTGTTAGCCTTTTGAAACTGTGTACCTGAAGTATGATGCGACAGAAATGACAGGTGTGGATAACAGGCAAAGTTCATGTGTGGGTTAGATAGAAGTAAATATTTCAGTTTGCAAAGGATGATAAACTTATTTGTAAAATGCTACCTGGAGATCTCCTTTTCTCGGGTCGTCTGTCTTCCTTAATCAAGGTTTTACAAAAGACGGAAAATGTGCCAACGAAGTACATAATGTGAACAATAGGGCAACCTCGGGAGCTGAAAAATGAAAAATGAGGCTGCTTCTAAAATCATATTTACAGCCTGGTATAAAAAATTGTTTGGGTCTCGGTTGATAGTTTCTCCCTTCACAATAATGCTGACTAGCTCGAATGTCTTTTAGTTTTCTTTTGCATTTATATAACTTATGCACCAGGGTAATTGAATTAGGTGCATGGTCACTATAACTAACAGGGGTCCCAACACAGGTAACTATAGCCTGAATTCCCATCCAGTACTTTGAGGCATATAACCTTATCTCATTGCTGTGTGTGTGTGTGTGTGCTCTTTAAGTATTTTGGAGTATTTTGAATAAATTATCTGTGGCTTGCTGAGTGGTACAGACCATCCAAAAAGTCTGTGCTTCACTTTTGGCTAGTGAAATTCTACTACTTCTTAGTATTGCCGCTGATAATAGTATAGTGACAGTATGTGTGTTACACCTATATATAACCAAGGTAACTGGTGTTAGCAGATAAAGTAACTTTCACTCATCTTATGCCAACATTGTGGTGGCCAAAATGTTACGGTTGAATGTGGAGTCCAAAACCAGCGGGTGATCTCTTGGTTGTTTGTTTTTATACCGTCTGTGAGGGTGACATATATTACTTCGACGTTGCTTGTTTTCTAGATTATACTGGATTGTACACTGACAACATGGCGAGGTAGCTCAACATTTGCATTGCGCCATGTGGAGTGTTTTCAACAAAGGCAAATGTTGTAACACTGCTTTTGTAGCACGCCAACATAAAACGACAACATTATGAATCTCAGCGAAATGAGAACATAGCAAGATTCTAACCTTTTATACCTCTCGCAAACACAGTTGTATTTATTATGTCAGCTTTCCTGTAGTTATTATTCATTAAAAACATTTCTAATAATGTAACAATGTACTGATTTACGTAAAATGAGCCATTGCCAAAGTCCTTCCTGATAGAATGCAAGTGCAACTTTTTGTGCAGCAAGTCCTGACAGCCCTCAGCCATCTCGATGTCATCACGATGCTTAGCTGTGCTGACTTGCTCTTTGATGTAGTGATGCTGGTGATCCATGTGCGTATTAAAATGTGATGGTCTCCCTATTGATCAAGTTTAATGAAATATCTGATGAAAAGCTATCGGTTGCTGTCATTTTTCCTTAGGCTCAAATGCTTTCTGTGAGTGGCACATGGTCAGATTCCATCTTTTATGTCAAAAATAAAAAAAAATAAAATAAAATGAGTTCTTCTTTAGGTAAAGCTGTGTGGAGGCTCAGCTCCCTGATGGCATTGCCTTTAGCTGAGATATTATATCACCACACAACCCAGCCGCCTTACCTTCTGCCAGGCAGATTAGTGCTTTTATCAATAAGCAGCTTAGCACCAAAGTGTCCCTCAATAATATGCCATGTTTTTTTCTGCCGCTGCTTTAACTCCTGGGGTTCTTTTTAAAAGTATTTTGCACTTACATATTCTCATATTCTCACATTTCCTTATTTTCAACCTACCTCCCTTTCTTCAATTCTTCTATAGGTCTAAGGATTACCCTCTGACTTAGACAAACAGCAATACATTATGTATTCTTCTCTTCAGGTCACATTAGGAAACTAGACAGGGCCCAAGAGGGCCAGGGAGCAGCATCCCCATCAGACATACTACCCCATTAGAAGCCTGGAGTTCACCATAAAACCCATTAAGATCCATTAGGGAAGTGCTCTGGTGCACGGACACCTTTAAGGCCAGTCAGCCACAAAGGTGCACAGTTACAGATGGTGTAAAATTTGATTTGTCACTGGAATACCATGTGTTCCTTAGGATATTTACTCAAAGCCGTGTGTCAGATAAGGTTGCATGAAAGCATCGCTCCATATGGCGACTTGGTAAAAGTTGTGTATTTTTCCACAAGATCCCGACATAGTTTCAGAAATCGTATTAAAAGACTCATCTCTCAATAATTCGAACTATCCCAAAGTGCAGTGATGTTTGATGACACCTGGTTTAACAATATCGTTAAATATATGGTGTATTATTTTTTTCAGTACACAATGCAAAGTATAGCTATAAATACAAATTAGCATAAGCATTATTGAGCCCAAGCAGATCCCAGCTGAGATTTCACTCACTCTTTTGTAACTGCTTGAACAAGCTCTCCAGCAAATGGCAGCTCTTTCACCCTCCTCCGATTGAAACAATTGCATACAGCTGTGAGGTTCCAGCATACTGCCTCTCTTGTGATTAGAGCGCTGCTTATTACATTTGATGAGCCTGACCCAAATCTTCCAGAGGCAGACACATTTTCCAAAGTGAGTTTGAAATTTTAAATCCTAGATCAAGTCAAAGTTGAGTCCTTTACTGGGCCACAAATAACCATTTCTGACACCTTTCGGAATAGAAATGGGCATAAAAGGTTCGCCATGACATGCTGTCGACCACTTCGTTGTTACAAAGGGATTCGTGACATTTAATAAATGTTATCAGCAGACACAAATATGTATACTAATTTTAAAGCAATTTGATGTATCACAACCTCATTAACCATTCAGGTTTGCCATACGGAGCATCGCCTAATGAATCTTTTTTCTCTAGCTTCAGGAGTGTTTCTCTTTGTGACAAACTGTTGTGGAGTTAATAATTGTGTGTTTTTCGTGCTTTGTTTGCCAATTCATAGCTCTGACATGGAAGCATGAAGGAAAATGTATTCCTTTGGATTAATTAATATATTTTTTATACATTCAAGAGTGTATAGCTCCTCATTGCACTTCTCTTGCTTAGATTTCCATTGCATGGCTGCAGCTTTGAGTGTGTACTGTAGCCTGGAGGCACAGTTTGATTACCAAATGGGAAGAGAAGCCAACTACCCAGGGTCCCGCTCAGGTTTACTACCGTTTTCTGTGCCATCTGCTGTAGACTGTTGTTTAATTCTTTTTTCAAGACCTTCAATTTTTTATACAATTAAGTCCTTCGTAACTTTGCTTAGAACAAGGTATTTAAAATATATGTAAAGCTAAAGCAACCAGCTTTTACTTTTAAAAGCTAAGACCCGAACTCGTTCATGGCATGCATTTTTAATTTCTCTTTGCTATTTGGGCTGATTGGGACCTGATGAATGTAAATACAAAGAACAGTGGACCAGATTTTTAATTTTTTTTTACCTGATTTTTGTTTCAGAGACAAATGAGATTCATATATGAGGACATTTGTTTTAAATTTTGATAGAACAGTGGCAGTATAATGTCCTCGTAAGAGGATATCAGGCCCATGTAAAGCAAAATTTTGTTTTTTGGTTTAGACAACCCCAAATGTGATGTCCACATATGTGGACGCCAGGTCCTAGGACGCCAGGTTTCTAGGCATGGAAATTATTTAACTGATAAGCACCCCCCCCTCACACACACACACAAAACAAAACAAAAACAAACAAAAAAAAAACAACAGTTCAGACTTGAATTGCTGACTTTGTCTCTGTCTGTGTATCCAACACCAAGCCTTTGAGTGGGTTTTGATTTCACAGCTACTTCTAACAGCTGTCAACAAATGCTCACAATCAGTTGAAGGAAGCTAATTTTTTGCAAGCAACCAGTGGTTGCCAGGCAGTTGCCAACCAGTCTCTAGGCAAGTATGACTGGGGTCTAATCTGCTTCTTTCCTATGCGGGATATTAGTGCTTCATATGTCCAGTATGAAGTAACTGGATGAGACGTGTTCATGTTTTGGTTGTGTTCTGACACACTTTATAAATATATTTTGTGTGATTTTCGGTTTGGTTAAGAGGAGTTAGCAGTATAATATTATAACTCATGTAATTCATTTAGCTTTTAACAGTGACACATGCACACTCTGACATGTGCCTTATAACCGCAGTAACACACACAAGACAAACTCTGCCAGGTAACATGAAATGGTGTCTAGGTACATGATGTCAATCTAGATAATGTCATATATCTGCAATGCAGTCCAGATAAGACCAACGTTATTAAATCATTGCAGTTAAATGTTGGCAGCTGTGCATTTGCTGACACTTCCTATTTCTCCAAATGACTTCAGTCACTCACTGCAATTCCCAGTCAGCCTGATCTGAACAGGCTTGTTCTGAACAGGTGACTTAAATTATTCATCAAGAATTACAATTATTTCCAGTTAATTCTGTCACATAATCAATGTCATATAATCAATGAATGAACTAAATGTTTTTTTTATGTAGTGTTGGTTAATGTTGGGTGTTCCTGGATTTAATGACAATCTCACAAAACTCTTATTTAGAGTGATGACCACAGGAGGATAATCCTAATGCAGGTGGGGGTGGGGAAAGCGACGATGTAGTTTGCCACGAAAAGAAAATTCATCATAAAAGATCCATCATCTTTTATGTATATAGTTATATATTTGAGAGTTTTTGTTATTGTTGTTTTATTTCTACAACGGTGCCAGAGAAATTGAGATAAGCAGCATAATAAGGGAAATTACTTCTCCGCCTAAAGTATCCCACTGAGCAAATTTCTCTTTACACATTACAAGTGGCATGCTATATTCTTCTGGCGTTTCACTTCTTTTCCTGCACACCCGGTATGTTTTTTAAAATGCCATTTGCAGATAATATATATTTTCAAACCTTTTTTATCTGCCTTATTGCTTTGCATTTACAACACCTTTTTTCAGGCTGTGACTTATAATACACATTTAATTGGGCAAAGGCTCGCTGATGAATTAGTAGAAAATAAAACAAAATCATGTGTATTTAGTTTAAGTATGTTTAGCCTTTGAACTAAGAATAATGAGGACTACCTCTAGAAATAGTGCACTGAATAGTCTGTAATTCACGTAACATGTAATCCATGAGCATGATTTGTGATTATCAATACTGGTTTAAAAAAAAGCTCTCAAGCTAGTTAATGCCATTTATGTGCTTAGACACCTTACTGCTCATATGGTTCTTAACAGAAAGGAGAAAAGACAGAGGATGAACCTTTAGAAAAGGAAAGAATCTCATTAATTTTGATGTGTGCAGAATTTAAATATGAATAACAATTTTACATCAGAATTTCTCATAAAGATTTCACTTAATTAGTGGAACAAGTTTGCCTTTCCAATTAACATTTGTCCCGTCTGATTATGTCAATCTTTCACTTTAACTGGAGAATATTTCGACAGCTATTAAGTAATTAGATATTCATTTTAGATTCAAATACTGGTGCAAGTAGTTCCAATCCCATTTAGTTAGTTACTTTTGTAAAAGCCATGAGAACTGTAAGAGCAGATCCCATAAATGTGATCACAGGAAACAGCTTTTAATAAAAAATAAATAAATAAATAAAAATATTTAAAATAGGATGTTTATTTATTTTTATTTATTCATCAGTTGTTTTTCTAATAGCTATATGAGATTTTACAATTGGTTGATAAAACAGCTCTCATTTACCTTGGCAATCGCTCTACAAGTCTACTTGTGGGATCCAAAGTCTCTGATACACAATCAGTAGTAGTTTACAAATTACTGTAAGCTAGAGACGTGAACCAAGATTATGACAATGACATTCCTGTTAGTGTTTAGATTTAGATTGACTCATATTGATGCAAATTCTTAAACTATTCTTATTAACCTTTTCATGCATGAATTTAGTATTTTTATTCATTAATATGCATGAAAAAAAGATTTCTGAACTTCATTTTTTAATCATGTACTTTTCAAAGTGTTTTTTACATGTCCACTTAGGTGGACAGCATTCGTTTTGACTTATGAATTTGGTATGGAGTGACACATCAGTGTCCAATGCAGTGGTTTATGTGCAAGTATACCATCAACACTGACATAAATACAAGAACACAGCCGTTGAATAGATGTCCACTGTAGTGACCACTGTGCGTGAAAGGGTCATTTTTGATGTGCATATTATAAATGTAAATAAAATGATTACACAATCATTTCTAAAAGGTTTTCACTTAACTATTGCAAGAACTTTCTCTTCCTTTTGACATTAGTGGAAAAAAAATGTATATACTGTGAGTATATTTCTGCACAACCATCTCCTGACCACGCTGGTAAGTATAGTATAGTAACTATTTAAACCTCCAAAGCTGCAGCTGCTTGGCATTTATGAGTACAATTCCTCTGTCAGTCAAACAATGCAGTACAATTTGTAGAACTAAAAATAATCATTAAACTCAGTGTTTCCTAAAGTGGGGGGGTGCGGTATGGTAAAAAAAAATGGACAGGTTTTTGACAGGGCTCCCACACAAACGCAAAGCAGAAGATGAAGCCAAATATGCTTCCAAACCAACTTCTTTCCAAGCAAAAGACTAGAAAATATGAAGAAGCGTATCTTGCCCTTTTGCTTCACCTGCACAATGGTGGTGCCAAGGTAGGTATAACCCACAGTTTCCATTGCATGGGGCGCACGCGCTAGGCTGTCCAAATCACGGACAAACAGGGATAAAATACGTAAAATAATTACACCATAAAGATGGTTTGTTTTTATGTTATTTAAAAGAGGTAGCTTAATTTATTGCTACCTGTAATTTATTGCAGTTAATTTTTATTTGTTTTGTTTCTACAAAAGGTTTGAGGTGGGAAACAAACTGCACTGGCGTATGAAAACAAAATATGTACGTTTATGTGGTTGG